>LQNK01000010.1:610760-623219 GCA_001586405.1 Phoebis sennae
ACATAATTAATATGAAGCGTCCATTTTAATTGAATGTGCGCTGAATGGAGTTATTGGTGCGCGTGTCTTTGATTAGCACAATGTTGTTTATATGATTTATGGACATTTTCATTAACTTCTTCGTTTTCATTTAAAGATACCTAAAGTTGGTTGAGGCAATAAAAAATGCATCTTCGTTACACCTGTGCGCTATTAAATGATTTCCAAAATCACGTCTTCCACAAAAAATCGGCGTGAAGGAGGATTTGGCCTATTCTCTATTCCAACCCAATCCGGTCATGTTAAGAATTGGAATTTCTCTCCATACATCTTCTACCTTTAAGACATAAACATAACGTTTATTAAAAAAATGCTTTAAATATATGTAAATAGGTAATAGTATGATACTATATGCAGGCATTTAAGATCCCTAGCTTGGCTGGCTTAAGGCTCTATTTACCCGATATATATCGTGAAAAGATTGAAAGTTTGTCAGTATTCTGTCGCTATATTTTCGTTAGAATAAAATAGTATGATATTACTGTATCAGATATCAACTATGTCATTCAGATTAGCCAATGACAAGACGCAAATTGATATGATATCGCTATGAAATAAAATGACCGTTTTATTGTTATAAAAGTGGCCAAATAAACATGCTATGATGGTAGAGTGGAAGTACGTATCAGAATGCGCGATATACACATTGTTATTTGGATAATTTCTAGAAGTGAATAGATAATTTAGTTACAAAGCACTTAAAATATTTTCCTGTTATCCTCAGATAGTCAGTCAATTAGATAAATTAAAAGAATTCACATATTACAACAAAGTATGAGATATGTCATTGCCCTGCCCATTTTTAATATTAGCCTACCTGCAGTAACATATTGTTTTCTATAATACATGTTGCCTGACATATATTACCATACCTATAACAATTTGATTCAATGATTGTTTTATTCAAATGAGTATTTGGTGACACATCCCACCTGAGTACAACCTAATATTGTAACTCTTTAATTAATAGTAAACTTATATCCCAAACTTCTTGCATCGCGTGTGTATCCAACAAAACTGCAGTAGGAACACGTGGCAAATTATGATTAGTGAAACAATGTTATATAAGTCACAATTATAGTCAGCATTGTGGGGGAAGACCCTCGATAATAATGACAGGAAAATATATATCCTTTATGTGAATGGCGTTTTCTTTTGTTTTTGACCTATTGTGCAAGAAATATTGATTACACTGTTATTTATAATCGTATTGGAACTGATCTACTCATTGAACTTGTAATAAATTATAGTGATTTTTTTTCTAGACAGAAGTGTCACTCAAAAATGTTCTAAGGTTGAAGAAACCGTGAATACAGATAGATTATTCTTTTATTTTCTACGAGGACTTACTGCACGTATTATAAAGTTAGACAAATAATCGTAAAGTTAAACTAAAATTTATATACGTATTTTTTCTTAAAATCGAATTGAAAAACATTTCACTAAATAGTTGTTTTTTAACCTTATATAAGTCGACAGATATGCTAGCTATAGTTAGGACTATATGTCCTAAAATAATCAAATGCCACTTAAAAAGCTCGAAGATCTTGTTAAATTTAAAACCTAAGGTGCAAATGGTCATTACTCCATCTTAGATGACACTCAAGCAAGTCACACCTCGTACATCATTAGAACAAAGGTTACTGTAACCGTGAACTCCAGTTGAATTTTATCTCGCGACGGATCAAAGCAATGGGCAGAATGCCAACACTGGAGTGGACTGTTACTGCAAATATTGTGGGGTTATCTCGATTTTTATGGAAGTGCTTTCATTCCTTTGAAAATGTTTGTTTTGGTTTTTTTTAAAGAAGTTTTGGAAGGTACTCCTTTGGATTTATCGGTTCAACTCTAAGTTATAGATTTTTCGAAAATTCCAAAATCCTTATTTTGGATGACAAAGGACTCTAGATGATGACTTTATCGATGGTTATTTATTTTTTCACATTGTCTATGTTTGAAAAAGAAACGCATTTTCGAGGATTCCCGATGTATAAACGCATATAATTTGGCAGTCACTTTAGAACTGATTAGGGGAATTTTATACTATCTTAAATCTATTATCTTATTTTTATTATATTATTATATAAAAAATACATTTTAAATTGAAAAATTAACATAAGCATCGGCGGACGGGGTAAGAGCTTTGCTTACTTTTGATGGGGGGTAAATTATTGCAATAAATTTGCTTACGTAATATTTCAAAGGCCCCTTGTTCACACACCGTGTCCACATACGACACGCTGTTCGTCCTATCGCTCAGTGTTATATAAACCACTATAGCCTCTTGTTCACTCACCTTTTTTGGCGTACAGAGGCGTCGTGCCGTATGACCTTCGTTTATGTCAAGAAGGCCCATAGCGATCCATACAATATTAACACATAGCGAACCTACCGTGTGTGAATAGAGGCGTAATACTTACTTTATATTTATTTATAATACCGATGAGAAAAAGGAAAAACAATTTTTGAATTTTGTACTGAAAGGTAGCTAGTATATATATTCTTTGTCATTGAGAAATACCTCAGTATCCATCTACGTCTTAAACAGCAGTTAGGGTATATTACGCGGATATTAAACCTTACTTATCACAATTATAGCAGTTGTAATCCAATTATCCCTATTTAATGCCATTATCATGCATTCACAGTTTATTTCTTAATAGACAATTTATAGACGCCAGATTAAGATTAGCTGTTATGGTTGTGATAAGAGATAAGACGGTTTCAATGATATTGACCTGGACTTTGATAAATGTGTGGAAAATTACGAGAGAGTTGTATAATCTATACAGTATACATACAAAGGAAGGAAAAAATAACATTTGTATGCCACAAATTTAAAAGAAAACAACGGTATTTTTTAAAGAGACAACAAATAACATAGCAAAATCGTAAAGTAGTCACTTGTCACTTGTTACAAGTTTATTGTATAGTATAAAAGCATTCACTTTTACGTAACGTTATTGGAAAAAATAAATAAATATTCGGGGAAATTTGACACTACGCCATTTAAACTCACACCCAGCCAAAGCTTGTATGGAAACTGGACACTTCCTAATCTTTTTTTTTGTAAACAGACCGTAGAAAATTACAAGGTTCATCGCATAGTAATTTTAGGATCGAACCTTACACCCTCCGGCGCAATAGACCATTGCTATACACGTATCCACTGCGCCAATCGGGTCGTCAAAAACATTTAAAACAATAAAATGCAAAAACCTTCAAATGCAGTCGAGCATTGTTTTATTATTATTATTAAAACACTACAAATTAATAATCAACTTTATACGAAAAATATTTTACAAAGAAATATTATTCCGCAAAGCTTCCTGTTATCGACTGAAATATTACGCGATAAAGTAACCCAGATACGTCAGGAAAAATTGCTATTTTCTAAGCTTATTCCACTGAATCTCATGCGGGATCTATCTAATGGAGAGCGAAGTAAATAAGATTACGAAGCATTATACTTGGAAGTGTTTCGTACGGTCAGCAAAAAAGTCGATCAAAGTTTATTTATTTTTCGTTATGAGTATGAGTCTAAATAAACATTGAGCAATTTGTAATTACGCATTAACGTACAACGAACTAAGTCAGGGGCAAAAAACATATGTTATTTTCGTAGTCATGTCTATAAAAGTGTTGTTTTGTACGTAGTGAGTAGTGACATTCAGGCGACTTCTTATAAATATGCAATGTCTGTGTATCTCTAAATGTACATTGTATTTTTTTAAGATAGAAAGATGGAGAAATAGATAAATTATTTGTCGCTAACTGTTTTTTATAATTATTAACTAGTTGTACTCCGCGGTTTTACCAATTATACAGGGATTATAAAAAGAAAAAGAAATTAAAAATACAATAAAATAAAAATACATGTGATGGCCAGCAAGTGAGAGACGGCAGCAAATGCTGCGTAGCATTTGCTGTGATACGTAGAAACAGCGCTGATATTCCGTGCCACCTAGTATTACGACCATCAGAACTAACAGTCATGTGTAATTATTTAAATTATGAATGATTCTGTTTATAACAGTATAGTTGGCAACCCTATACGTAACTGATTGCTGGCTTTTTTTTCGTTCCGCTTTTGTTGTCGACTGTACATACGTAATTATGTTAATAACGATTAAGTTCGATAACACAAGTTCTTTGACCGAAAGTAGGCACAAACGCTTTATGCGAAACAAAAACAATCTATGGTGGAGGAATAATAAATTACATTAAAACATCTTTACAATCGATGCCATATTTTATAGCGATGTTTGTTTCGTTTATACTAAGAAAAAATGCGCACTTAAAAAAGAGAGTAAATTTATAGTATTGTCTTGTGTTGATTAAAAATGATTTTTAACGGATTTTAAACGCGGTTTATAAATGAGGAATCGTACACGCTCGCTGTAAAGTGTTCGTAACGTAGTGTTCATTAATAATGTATAATAACCGCAATTAATATCCGCTTAAAAACATTTTTAATTAATACGGAAAATAACGACGCTTAAATAAGACAAGAAAATACTATTTTTGTATATTTAATTTACTCTTTTTTTTAAATGCGAATTTTAATAAACTAAATAGCAATATTCTAGTATCACTTCCACTAGTTTTTGGTTTCAATATTAAGAACCTTCGAGAAGTTCTAATGCAGAGCACTGTTAGTAATCCATGTTTTTAATTATATTTGCCTTTTATCTACACTTTAAAAATTCTTTCACTATTCGAAAGCTACATTGTCCACGAGTAACAAAGGCTATAATATATATGACATTATGCTACGGGAGCGAAGCCGCGCGGATCAGCTGGTCATATAATAATATTGGGACACAGTTTTGAAAACCTTAAAACAAATGAAATGAGTAACAACAACAAAGAGAATCGTCATATTAAAATTAATCCTTTTGTTGCAGGTGAAGATATGCCGGTCCGCGAAGGAGTGGGGAAGTCCCTGGTGGGCGCGATCGACGATGGCACCAAGACTGTACGATTTGTTGTGAGTATTGTATATTTGACTAGCGACCCGCTCCGACTTCGCACGGGTGCAAGGCTGATACTAAATACACTAGAGAAAAACTGTGATAGTTGGAGGTATATAAAATTAGTATATTATTTTGATAAATGTTGTAGGGTTCAGTCTGCGTTTTAAGCGGAAAAAAATTGATAATTAACGACATCACATTGGAAACAAATATAACAGTATTGCTCCACTATTTAATAGATAAACAAATAAATAAATATTGCTGGACATTTAACACAACGCCATCTAGTCCCAAACTAAGCAAAGCTTGTACTATGGAAACTGATAGACATACTTAAACATACTTTTTTTTGTAAACACATACATACTATAGATAAATGAACACCCAGACAGTAGAAAATTACAATGTTCATCACATCATAATAAGATGTTATCATACATATAAAACTTTCTCTTGATTCACTCTTTCTATTAAAAAACCGATTTAAAATCCGTTGTGTTGTTTCAAAGAAAGTCATATGGGTAGACACCTGGTACCCTGTAATGTTTGGTTACCATATATGAACATTACCCATTCTCACGACAATCTTCTGTACGGGGCTGGTAACGTCCTCATAGGTTAGCCTATTTCGTGTAGAAGCCTCATTTATACCATTAATCTTTTTACCTTAACCGTCTATTAATAAATGTATTTCATATATTATAAGGTTAAATAACGACGAATTTCGTGGACAACCTTGGCTCGACCTACGTTTCTTAAAACAACAAAATATAAGAAACGATAATCTTCATTAAAATAATCTTTTAATTATTGGTTCTTATATCTTACTTTAAGGAGCTTATTAAAAAGAGTTAAATACGAGGGTAAAAAGTCTACAGATTAATAATTACCTCATCAAGTACATTTGATATCATAATATTTTTGTTCTTGTAAACGAGTATTCTTGCGAATTTTTTGCATGGCAATTTTATTTAATGTTGTGTTATCTAATATCCTTTAATGACGTAAGTACATGTAAATGCTGTTTTAAATACGTTTTTAAGTACACTATATTAACTGCTAGCTGAGCTCCGCGGTTTCACCCGCGTATATGTATATCCAGTTCCTATAAGAATAATTTTCCAAATCCTTCAGGTAGTTTCGTAGATTAGCACGTTTAAACACACAAACTTTTCCGTGTAATATTTAAAAACCACATAAAGCTCTAATATCATTTGTGTTTTCTGTTTGTTTTGTTTGTATTATTTGTGTAAATAGCATAACATTCGCTATTCTATATCAAACTTAATATGATTGTGTTAAAAAGTATAATACGAGTACGCCTTCAAGATTGATCAAGTTTACGTGGTTTGACACATCAAGTAACTCGGTCCAGAAAATATAAGGATCACATTGCAAATGTGGTTTTACTGAACAAGTAAACTATTGCGCCTTCGTCAATCATCTCGTTTGTGGTAAATATGTAACAAGTGGAGTAGTGGAATTGAAAGTATAAAAATGTATTCGTCTTTAAATAAAAGTAATATGCAATTCCATCGAGAAGTATCAATACAAAGTATAAAGTATATGTAACTAATCAATTGCAATGTTACAATTTTTGGGCTAACCTTGCATTTATAGCTTACATTTCTCAGAGGACAAAATTTTTATACTTGTTTATGAGGGGTTTGTGTAAGCTTAAATCCAAGTTTGTGGGGTTGCAATCCTTGTCCCGCGGCCGCAATCTTGGAAAAAGGGTTGCATATTATATAAAAAAATTGCGTAAAAAATGCAAATCCAAATGTAACTTTTCGGCCTGGGTATACTTTGAATATGTATAAGGTCTTTAATTTGGCGTTTACTACCTTTAAATTTAAATTAAAGAAAATATATTAGAGACCTATTAATCCCATTTTCTGTGATACTTTTATTATATCCAATGTCTGCCACAGCTTCTATACGAGAAGCACAATTTTAACTCAAATCAAATCAAATATTTGCAAATGTGTGACATACAGATGTCGTTGTTTACCTAGAATCGACATGTTTTGCTTATTGACAGCGCAGCGTGCAAATATAAATTGTTATGACTCAGGTTGAAACGAAATTGTAATGTTAAAGTCACAAATAAAATGCTATAACTTCTATAAAATATTAAGCCCCCTCTACACATCAACAAACGTCATCTTCGGACGTCGCCCGCGGACGTGACGACGGGGTAATCTCTATCCGTAGACAGCCGTAGTATATATTTACGTCTGCTGATACATCCACCATCATTGACAGATGACGTCCGCGTATGCGTCTGCCGATGTGTAGAAGAGGCTTTAGAATATGAGTTATTATGAGAGTGCAGTAAATATGTATATTACATATATGTTTCATCACGATTACTGATAAAAAGAAACACATTTGAAACCTATTTACTATTCGTTCGTTCTCGTGACGAATGGTCTTTAACAATCTACTGTCATCTTGTATTGTTGCATACTTGTTAATCGTTTCTCGTAAACATTTTATGTGTTACTAGCAGTTTGCAAATAGTTAATTTATATGTAAATTGTATAGAATTTGAAATTTGTTTAAAAATGTTATAACAAGGAACTTATAAATCAAAACCCTTCTCTATATTTCACCAGAATTCGGCCATATACTACTACCGAAAATAGATAAAGGCACCGACTTTGAAAAGATTTATTAAAAGAAACTAAAGTTATTTTCAACCTTTTACTCTGAGGAAGTCGGTTCTATTTTTTGGCAAAAATCTATTATAGTGTTGGTTGACATTTCTGCATTGGGACGTTATATTAATGCTACACATACGCTGCAGGCGAGCCCAAAATACATCACAATACTATGTATTTTTATACTTAGCTGTCCCAAAATAGAATATGGTGACAGACTTTTCGCAAACAGGTACCTAAGTATCACTACATAGTATAAAACAAAGTCGCTTTTTCTGTCATGTGTCATGTTGTATGTCCCTATGGACGCTCAAATCTTTAAAACTACGCAACGGATTTTGATGCGGTTTTTTTTAATAGATAGAGTAACTCATGAGGAAGGTTTTTATGTATAATATCATCCATTAAACCCGTGCGAAGCCGGGGCGGGTCGCTAGTTATTTTATAATGTACTTATTTATGGTAGAGTCATATAAGAGGAAATCACCTCTTATAACATGATCACAACCTCCTATAAACATCTGTAAAATTTAAAATATCACAGGTTCCTAGCTGAACAGTTTTCCGATGAAGCTAGGGCACTGTATAAATTAACAGCAATATATTTCGGAAGGTTGTAAGTAATGTATTTAAGCTTGTGTTCTTATAGAGCGACATTTGTATGTACAAAAAATTAAAATTATATATATAACACGGGTGTTCTGTCTTTCATTTTATAGAGAACACGGGCTTAAATAAATATGGGCCGAAGAACATAGTCCAAAAACAGCGATTTCCTGTAAAAATGTATGTTTTAGTTAGTCAAAAGCAGACGTAACCTTGTCAGATAAGTCATGTTTATATTTAGCAAATTAGCGGAATAACTCTAATCGCTAAACGTACTTTTTTCACGATTCGTTTTAGTTGGAGGGTCTTGTAATCATCACAAAACGTGATTGATTTGTGTCCAGTTTTGAGTCACTTTAACAATAGTTTATCTATTCGATCGCCCGGTAACTGTGACAATTGCGTTTCTGAGCAACGCTTCTCCGTATTCTAATACGTACCTTGAGCATTCCTCGACACCACTCAACCTCAGTCACTATTCGGCCTCTTTGGTGGATACTCCTACTCCAGATATGTCAAACTTTTATCTTAGAATACCGAATAATATTTCTCAACGTCATATTTGACGTAACCTTAGCCGTGGTTAAGTGGAGGAGTATTAAGATAACTTCTTAAAATACGGGTGTAAGTCAAATTTTGTCTGACTTATTTTTAATGAAACCATAAATAACTATTAACATTTTAAAAGAAATACTCAGGAATCGGGCATAATCGTCATGTTCAAAGTCGGACCAAAAGTATCCGATTACATCGTCCTTGATTTACTTTTTGTGAAATCCCAAGAGATTGTAATTAATCTAAACCATGACGTTGACAGAAAAAGTATGTATTGCCATATAAACTAATATTGTAAAGAGGAAAGCTTTGTTTGTTTGGTTGTAATGAATAGGCTCAGAAACTACTGGATCGATTTTAAAAAAAATTCACCATTCGAAAGCTACATTACAACGAGTAACATAGGCTCTATATATATAACATTATGCTACAGAAGCTGGTATAGACATATAACAGATTTAAATACGCAAATTGTACTATTCAATAAGTTTTGTTGTTTATTAGAAAAAACAATTTTGGCCTCAAATTACTGTTTATTTCTATAAATACTGCTGTGATAATACATTCATTATAATTTACCTCATTAATTTTGGCTCATCAATCATATACTTAATTACCGCGCAATATAATACCTGTGTAAATTGATTGAAACGTTTGGGGTTAGATTATCACAAAAAGTGCAGGTCATTATCACTCGATGCCCATAGAGATTGATGATAAGTATAGAATATAGATACTGTGGAGAGATAGTGTTCCAAATATATCTTGTATCTTTGACGTTTCAGACAGGATATTAAATGGATGTATGCTATGGGCTGAGAACTAGTATTTTTATATATTTTCCCTTTAAAATAACACTAAATTTCTGTATTGCGTTTCTCAAATTCACACTTATATTATACATGCGAAAGGATGATTAATTTGAAAGAGTATGTTTGTTACTCTTTCACGCAAAAAGTAGTGAACTGATCATGGTAAAAAATGGTATACATAGAGATAAGGGTCCAGAATGTCATACAGGCTTCTAATCCCGAAGTTGCCACAGCATTAGAAGTGACTAATGCTGCTAGTAATAAATAGTCTTTAAAAACTTTAATAGTGTTGGGTGTTATGCAAAGATCACATAATATCGACTGGCAAGATTTTCATACATTTAAACTGTTTTGGACCAATCTCTGAGCTTTTCTGTTACACTCCTAGATCCTACATTTTGTTTGATGTTGCTGAAGCGAATGATTGTTACGGATTATTTATACGGCCTGCGCTTTTTTCCTACTGTTAACTAGATGTGTACTTATTAAATAATAGATGCAATTCTTTCTGCAACATTTATGACCATAAGCTTAAGATGGACTAACTTGTGTTGAGGCATCTAATAAATTCCCCCATAATTCGAAAAATACAAATCCGTATAACAGTTCATACAGTTCGTGTTTCTTTTCAGATATATGAAGCAGAAAGATCAGAGGAGCTGGCGGCCCACCAACTCGACAAAACTGAAATGCAGCCCCAGGAAGGCTGGTACGAGCAGGACCCTATGGAGATTATACACCACATTAGGGTCTGTGCTGAGAATGCCATCGATCAGCTGACTGAATTAGGTAAGGCTCCACAATACAGTAATGGTGTCAGCTTGTGTAGTGATATGAGCAAGAACTAATGCCAAAGAAATTAATGCAATAGATCTCTGTCTCTTTAGATCCCAGCCTGACTTCTCAACAGGGATCCTATCCTATCCTGTCCTAGAAGTTGGATATGGGCTCAGAGATTAAGTAAATATTCGAGGCCTAACTTCTGTAAGAGTTGTATTTTCGTAACGTTTCGCGTATCCCAATCTAGTTTTTAAGGAGTACCTAAGAACTTAGAAATATCACCGCCTCGTTGGTTCAGAAGATCCGGTGATTCATTTTTTTTTTATTCATTCAAATCCAATTTCATTCCCGGTGAAAGAGTTTAAAAAAAATGTGTCGGCCTGGCAGGGTATAGAAGGCCAATCATCTTGCCTCCAAATAAAAATTGATCATTGAAAAAAAAATTATTTCATCTTGCTTTTGTTCTTTCTTACGACCAAAACTGTAGGTTACATCCACATGTACAACGTACAAAGTTATTAGTATAAAGTCCTGGGACAAAGTGTACATTGTAAATCGGATATATAACCTATGAAACGTTTCTTTGGCAGGTTATTCAAAAGAAGATTTAGTGACATTAGGTATAACAAATCAAAGGGAGACTACCATAGCCTGGGATAAATTCACTGGTGAACCCCTACATCCAGCCATTGGTAAGTTACTTATTGATTTTTATTAGGCATACACATAAATATAGGATGTTTTAGGCGAAATTGCCAACCTAAGCGTACACGACAATTAGAAAATAATTGATGTTAACAAATTACATAATTAAAAGTACACTTTATAATAATAAATTAAAGTTATAATTGCTTACGCTGAACAAATAGTTTCATGTTACTAGAAAACTGTAAATTAATTAGAATCATTACAAAATTCGACATAAAATTTAATTAACTTACAATCTTTTCAATTAAACAGTAAATTTCAAATAATAAACATCAACCTTAATACATTGAATTGATTGTTATTTTGTAAGCATCTCAAAGTAGTTTCTGTTAGACAAGATGTATTTTGTTTTACTAATTATTAATATTGGCAAAGCAATAATGCTGTTTTAGTAACTTATCTTAAATATTGTTCGAAATGAATAATTGACCCAGAATTTTTTTGATAAGACATGAATATCCAGCACAATTTTCCATTGGTAGCGCGTAACATACTGAGTTAAAGTTATTTGGGACAGATTCTTATTGATATTTAATTTATAACATCTACATGTATGAAATATTAATAGCACGGATGCTCCCGCCTCCCGTTTTATAAAATATTCGAAAATAATATACTAAATAAATAATAAATATTCAGGGACATTTAACACTACTTCATCTAGTCCCCAACTAAGCAAAGCTTGTACTATGGAAACTAGATAACTGATAGACATACTTAAAAATATTTTTTTATATACATACATACTATAGATACATAAACACCCAGATATTTTTTTACTCATGGGGATCGAACCCACACCCTTAGACCGTTGCCATATCCACTGCGCCAATTGAGTCGTCGTTAGTCTAATATTAATAATATATTATGTACTAAGTTCTATAGATTACAGTTCTTGTCAACTATAATTTATCCTTCTTAAATTTTCAGCATGGCACGACATACGCACAGATAGTACAGTGGACGCGATCCTAGCCAAAGTGCCGGACCGCAACAAGAACTATCTCAAGAACATAAGCGGCCTACCGATAAGCCCGTACTTCAGTGCGCTGAAGATGCGCTGGTTGAAGGATAACATAAAGGCCGTGAGGCGAGCGAGTAGGGACAAGAGGCTGCTATTCGGTACGGTTGACTCGTGGATTGTGTGGGTAAGTGTATTAAACATACATTAAACATACACTAGTCCAATTTCTCTATAGTAATTTCCAAAATTCCTTCCATATATATCCTCTAGGTCAACGGTTTCCTTACGGGTTCAGTTACGCTCTAGAGTCAGCGGAAGGTAAGTTCTAGTTTTAAATAGGATTAAGGGGACAGTCA
>LQNK01000010.1:627582-639313 GCA_001586405.1 Phoebis sennae
AGGGGGGGGGGGGGTTAAATTAGGTTATAGATAATTATAGATAAATTCATACAAGAAAACGCGGCCCACTCTTCTTCCAGTGACAGTATATGTAGGCGAGCTTCTGCTTGTGTGAAGTTTTATAGGTACACACTCATTACACGCACACTTGAATAAATAGACTAATCAGGACAAAGTATTGCGATCATAGTAATATTTCGTGGGACGCGTCGTTGTGGATGGCACCATCTGTAGCTTTCTTTGATAGGTACTTTGGTTTAAAAATCTGCAGAAGTCAGTCGCCGTTAAGCAGAGTTGAACGCGGCCAGTATTTGGATGGGTTATCGTTTTCCACCTATTCAGTAACCTAGTTTAGTTTTTATTATCAAAGTATGATGTGACGGCACGTTATTCAAACTCATATGAAATCAGAAACTGTGCAATAATCAATATTAATTATCCCAGGATAAATTTAAGCTCCCAGGATAATTTCAAATCTTTCCTCTTTATAATGTTAGTAAAGATACGTTTTTCTTTATCGTTTCAGAATTATTTGCGGTCTAACCGCGTTCACGACCAAGAATCACATCATTCGGGCAGCTTTGGAAGCCGTTTGTTTTCAGACTAGGTAAGTTATGTTAATCATAATTTGTACTAAAACTTGACATCATGTTAATTACAATTATTATTGAGTGTTATATAACTATCCGGTATAAAAACTATCCTTTTATCTTCCTCGGTTTTCAAATAATCAATGTACGAAATTTCATCCAAATCGACTCAGTGGTTAAAGCGTGAATAAGAAACGGACAGAGTCACTCTTGTCTCTTACACCCGTACGTACCTTGAGCATTCCTCGACTTCACTTCACCTAATTATGTCAAATCTATATCTTAGAATACCGAATTAGATGATTCAAAAATGTTTGACATATCAGTCAGACTTGAGTCGACGAAGAATTAAGGTTACTTCTTAATCACCCGTATTCTAGGGATTACCCGTATTATAGGGATCGTATATTAGGGATTAGTAAGGATTGATCATAATACACCTTAAAATTAAATGTTTCAAACAATTTCTTTAGGGATATTTTAGAAGCGATGAACAAGGACTGCGGGATGCCGTTGACGAAGTTGAACGTGGACGGAAAAATGACTTCCAACGATCTCCTCATGCAATTGCAAGCTGACTTGATTGGTATTCCTGTGTGTGAGTATCTTTTTTTATATTTGATGGTTTTTCTAATACTTCCTCATACTAAAAAGTAGAAAATAACTTTGATTTTATTTAAGAAATCTATTTAAAGTGCGTTTATCCTTACGAAGAATTTTTCGTGAAAGAAAACAAATGAGTCTATTGGATTCAAAAACCGCAATGTCCATTTTTAGAAATGGGCAGTACCTAATCCATTTTTTTCATATTACGCAGTATCGGCGCATAAGTTAATACTGCAACTATGTTATTTCGGTATAAAGCAATGAATTTAAGGATACTGAATTTATTCAGGAAAATAATGACTCATAACAATAAACAGAAAAAGATTTAGAAAATTGCTGACTTTCGCATTGTCGCAAACTTTATAACATTAGTATGCTATAAAAGTCCATATTCACTAATGAACACAATTTTTAGTGCGTGCACACACCTGGGACATGTCAGCGTTGGGCGTGGCCATCATGGCGGGCAACTCGGTGGGCGTGTGGAGCTGTGAGAAGTGGAAGCAGCACGCCACCGTCACCGACACCTTCCTGCCCACCACTACTGATGATGGTGAGTGTTTTAATGTAAAAATCGAATAAATATATAGATAGCTAGCGTTTCATTTGTTTACAGGACATTCAGAAAATGCACATATACACTAGCTATGTAACATCTTGGCAAATCTTCAATAGTAGTACAAAAGGCTCCTTTAACTATAATTCGCTATTAATACTTTGAGTCGTCTCTTTTTCTGTAACGAGTTATAAGCCTGCACTCATTTATAAAGCAGTATTGGTTTGAAATGGATAGTTGTTGCAGAGGCATACTCCTTTGCTGATTTTGTCATACAAAAATAAAAAGTATAAAGATTAATAAAAAACAATAGCCTCTGGAATTTAATTACTTACTATTTAAAGTAAAAAACAATTTCTTCTACAGATCGCGACGCAAGATACACAAAATGGAAAATGGCGGTGCAACGCTCGCTCGGCTGGGCCACAACCAAGAAATCCATCGCCATGACAGGTCAGAAAAGAAAAAATAGCACCATTCAAAGTATTGACACTATCTCCCCGCCTTCCAGCCGTAAAGCCTCCATAGACACCACCATAGACAACAGAACGGACGATGGCATAGACGAAATTATACAACAGTCCGCTAGAAAATTCTCCATTTTTGTCCCACTGAAATCGCCACAAGACGAACATACGATATTAGACGACGCGGAGTATTATATGAATAAAAAAGAATGCGATTATGGCGTCTGTCAGTGTTGTCAGAATAAAAGAAAATTGCAAACAGACTGGGCGACTATTGAAGAAATTATTGAAAACGATCCAGAAATTATATTCGATAGTGACGATAACCCCATCGTTATTGAACCGAAACGCGATTTACACATGGACTCCGGAGTTTTAATAGCCGGCCTAAAAAGGCGGCTGCATTTTGACAGATTGCCCGCCATCTTTAAAAACCTATGCAGCAAACTGTCACCTACGTCAATGACGTAACTTTTTTTTAATTTACGCGAGGCCACGGCACTTAAAGACATCGTTTCTAGTATTATTTTTGTTTTATTATATTTATTTTGAGTAATGAAATTTTTAGTCAATGTAAACTAGTACTTAACCATAAGATAAGACTGGTACTAACTCGAGTTAAATAAAAGTATTATTTTCCCAATTAGGTTTTTTCTTTTTAGTATAGTTGTTGCACGATATTACGGAACCCTTGTAGAAAATCCTGATATGCACTTTACATTTAAGATTACTCCACTAAAATATTTTTAAAATCTAACCTTGTTATTTTTATATTTAACATGATTTTCCAATGAACTGTTTAATTCTATTATCTTCTTAAATTTAACACAATAAGCTATAACAGAAAAATTCTAGTTTCAATTAATATATAGAACGCAATATTTAAATTATATGCTCTTAAATGTACAGAAGTTGTTAAAGAAAAAAATGTTACGGATAATAACATAAATATAAACTTAGAATTAACAACTATACAATAGATCATAGATTTAATATTTTTGTTCTGTACAGTGTCTGTACTGTTTAATGGCATCTAAGCTTTAAATAATAAATAATATAGTGCAAGATAAATTACAATTAAAAGATACTTAAAATATCAGATATCTTAATGTAAATAGTGAAAAGTAACAACTTCAACTTAAAATAAAGCAATATTTACATTGCTAATTTTTGTAGATAATTTTGTCAGAAGAGTTAAACGAATTATATACTTTTACAATTAAAAAATAGTTCACTTATGCCCGGTTTCTGAGAATTTTAGAAAAACTGTGAACAGTCATGGATTCATTAATGATTAAAATTAATGTCTCAAACAAATTTCAGACGAAATTTGTCTGCCTTGTTCAGAAACGCAATTGCCCAGACGTTTAGCGCTATCGAATAGAAAAACTAGCGTTAAAGTGACTCAGACACCCGGCATGAAACGACTAGCACTTGATTGTAGCCAGTATATTATAAGTCCTTTCAGCTTCATATCCCCGTTTCGAATTATCTTGGATACAACATATTGTTTTAAATATTCCACAATTTAAACAAATTCCTTTAATCATTTTTAAACTTGACAATGATTTATCAAAAATAATTGTAATAAAATTTACTAACGCAAGTGTGGAAAAATATCTTAAAAGTAATGTGTTGTATTTGAGAATTATAAAATATAAGTTTAATAATATAAACATATTTATCCAAAGATTCCTAGTAACCCAGAATAATTTTAACCCAGATAAGTATTAACGATTTATTTGTTTTAAAATGTTTTCTTTTTCCAAATTCACTTGTGTCTTGAGTGTATGTGTTTAAAAACTACAATATTAGTGTAAATAGTGAAAATTGATTGATAAAACATGGTGGTGGTTCCCAATGTTATATATTTTCAAATTATGCACTACTTAAAAATCGCCGCCATTTTTGTTTCTGCACTTTATCTATTTCTACACTTTTGAATTTGTAAAATTGTTTAGTCATATTTTCACTTTTAAATATCAATTTAGTTTCTTAATTCATGTATTTCGTGGTATTGGTTATGATAATATGGGTGATGCATAATAGAATTTCAATCCCGTCATTTATTTTTATTGCACTGTCTAAATAAATGATGTCATACAAAGGATCGATCAAAGTTTTGTACCTAACCAGTAATAAAACAGTACATTCGCACATAACAACATTTGTATATATTTTAGGATCATTCAGTTATTATCTCATTCGAACTTTTTAAATAAAAATCCATCGTCCATGTTATCATATAGAACGATTATCTCGGTGAAAGATTTTCTTAGCTTAGTGGAAGTGTGTTATGTGTAAGTTTTATCTATGGCAACATTAAACTTCTTGCCACTCTATGTTATCTGTGGTTGACAAAATTTGACGTTTATTTTTTTTTTTCAGAGGAACGCTACAGACTCCTTGCGTCGATTCCCGCCACTTTGTACATCATCGGCAGCTTTACGATGCTAGTCGTATCTTCTATGCTCAAAAATAGATGATAAGTTATTAACGATTTTATACTTGGATATTCCTATCATGCCAATCTTTACGCTCAGAATCATTATTGATAATTATTTAAACAATCGATTTTATGTTAAGTAGAAATCAATTTATTATAAGATTAATCGATGTTGTCTTTTAAAATAGCATTTAATCGTTGTTCATAAAATCATATATTACTGCATATTCTGTTTTTTCACAATGTTTAATGTTTAAACACTTTTTCATACATGCTTTTGGGTATGGTAAAAGAAATTAAATCTATTGTCAATTCAAAATTTTGGTATAGGTATCGCATTTGGTCTGGACAGCCTGAAATAAGCAAATACTATTTTATGGATATTAAATTTTCAAGATATTAAGTTAATCTAAAATCATCAAATTTTGACAAAAAGTAACTTCCTATTGTATTATTTTTGTAAATATATTACAAATTAGGATATAAACTACAATATAAAATTAGATAGTTTCAATGTAAAAAATACATGACTAACTTAAAATTTATAGCTCGCATAAATTAATTGCATATCCAAATTTTTAAGAAAGGCGGGAAAATGGACAGAAATGTTTAGTACAGAGAGACAGATATTGTATTGTGTTATTAATATTGCAATAAAAAAATCAATTTAGACATGACTGTTCTTCATTAAGTTAAATTTTGTTCAAATTCCTTTATTGGTATTCAACTTGTCATTAAAATAAGTCAACACCCAAATTATCTCAATTCTGTCTTGATTGGTACAACTAATATGTACTACTAAAAATATTTAGAACAATTCATTAATCACTTATTTTAAGGTATCAATTTATGTATCGCCATATGAAACAAAATGAACTCTGTTATATATTTCAGATTTATCTTATTAAGTTTTTTTCTTGAATGCACGAATTTTTGTCGAGCCCATATAGTTACCTACTCCATTTTAAATATCGTTAATACATTTAATAAATGTAAATATTCTATCAAAATATTTGCCATTTCAAATCATGTTATTGTAAATATATGGTAGTTTTTATTAATTAATATTTATATAAATGTGGACTGTGTCTAAGGTAAAAAAATATAGACATTAAGACTTAATTTAATGTACTTTTAATATAATTATTGAAGCTATGACAAGTGTAACATATTTAGTTTTCTAAATACCCTTTTGTTGATTTTTGACATCCTGTTACCATTCATATACAATTCTATTACTTATGTAATAGCATTTTGGAAACACATAATTTTGATGATTTGCTATGACATTTGTATAGACTTTTGTTATTATTTTTTAATATAATTTATCTAATTATTATAGAAAAGAATGATAAATTCCAATCAAAAGTATGAAAGCTTGTTCAAAAGTTGTTTATCTGTTGCTATACGATTTACGATTCTATTCTATTTTAGTTAAGGTTGTAAATTTATTGATCATGCATATAATTTATTAACTGTACATATTTATTTTAATGTACGCACTTGATTTAATTGTAGTATTCGAAACGCACATTTTTGTCTGTATTATTTCTAGACAATTATTAATAAAAGTTAACGACAAAATATAAATTTTCGACGTCATATAGTTAACTGTGAAAATTAATCAATTGTTCTTATTGCATTTTGTAATTTTAGGTTTTTTTTAAATAATTTATATTATATCTAGCATTCCTATGTTTATAATGCATTTAGAACATTGTGTGTGATTTTTTATTGTTTGTGTACATCTAAGCAAAAGTTTATAAAGAGATTTGCTATAGTCTTAAATGTTTTTGATTATCTTTAGAAAATCATATTTAATGTGCGTTTTTATTATTAGGTTTGTTACCACTTTTTGTATTTTTTCATTGATTTAAGAATTAAAAAAAATTATATGTTTTAAACTTATTTGAAAAACATTTATATTATTAAAAGACACATGGTTCTACTAAATATGGTAAAAATTATTTGGTTGATATATTTTCAAATTTATCAAACTTATGATGTGGTGTAAATTTAAAACTGTGTTGTTATTGATGCTTAATTAAAATCATTGTTGATAATTAAATTAGACTTTCTTTTATTAAATTGAACCTTAAATTCAACCCATTAGAGTTGTATTCCATAGTGATGGCGAACGTAATTGCACCAAATAATCATGTAGAGCTAGAGGCGATTTAATGGTTAGCAAGAAAAAACAAAGAATTCTGGGCACAATATTAACAAAAGACATAAAAAAGAAACTTGCATGCCTCTAAAAGTTACGCAATGACTTTAATAATATCGATTTATATTAAATGAACGTTAGCAAAAATGTAGATCCAGACAATAAAAATCAATGTTCTATCGTAGTGAATTGGAAGATATTGTAAAGTAAAATGTACGGTTCGGCGACATATTCTATTGCAGTCAATGTTTAATAGTCATGCCTTTCGATTCACCTGGTAGATACTATTGATAACTGAAATCGCCTGTCAATTTTTTTCCATGATTATCAACAAATAAACTAAATTATATTACATTCTGAAGCTTACAGAAGTATGTTGTTTTAATTTAAAAAAATAACAGGGTTGATGTCTACTAGGTCATTGTTATTAGCCTTGGTGTACTATGAGTACTATGAGTACTCATCACTCCACGAATATCTAGCCTTACAGGAAGAACGTTGATCGTAGGGTTCACAAGCTCTTAGGCTAATGCGCCCCTTCGCAGAAATTGACTTGAACAGTAAAACAGTCTCTTATTATGGATGAAGGCGCTAGAGCTATCCGAGTATCCGGAAATATTCTAATTCTCACCCGTTTTTCCTTCATTAATCCATCCGCTAGCGACATACAGATAATATATATACTAGAGACACTTTATTGCTGGTGTTTATGAGCTGCGATGGTCACTTATCATCCGGTAAATCACAGGCTTCTCTTATTAAATTATAGGTAAAGAACCGATGCAGTAGTAGAAGATAGAAATTATAGAACAGTACATAAAATCAAATTTAAAAAAGGTTTTATTGGGAAATTTATTCTATATTTTATTGAGATGTAATTATTTAATATTATCAATGGTATCAAATTATTAATAATGATAACAATTATTTTTTTATTTTGCTGGCAATAATTTCTGTCAAGGTCAAATATGTCAAAATCACGAGTTATCAGAACAAAGTATTTAAAATTTAAATTATTTTTTTTATCAAAAAGTTTAGGTTGAAAATAAAGGAATGTGTTACAAATACTAAGTGATTATAGCGGTGTTTCACTTTCAATTGAATTTTATAAACAAATCTGAAAGATGAGTGAAGAAATATCGATCAACTCACTGCCAATAGAAACATTCACCGAAATACTGATTAAAATAGATGGGAATAGTTTAGCGAGATGTCGAAGGGTTTGTAAACAATGGAAAGAGGCTATTGATGAGACGGATATCATTTGGCAAGAAATGTGTTTCAGGGAATTCAAGAATTCGTCCAAAATAGCGAAGAGAAAAGGCGGCGAATCTATCGGCTGGTATCATATCTATAGGAACTTGAAACTTTGGTCCGATATTTCCTCATACGAAAAAAACATCAATGAATTCTATAAATTTAATCTACATGACAGATCTCATATGTTAGATATTAATTATGGGGTATTACCATTGAAGGACGCGAAGGGGACATTTTTTTACGATGTGGCTAATTTAAAATATATACCCGTAGCATTATCAGATATAAACTGCTTAAAAGTGAGTAATAGTGATAGTGTGACAGTAATTCAAGTTAAATCTGGCTTTTTTGTACAAAGAACAGTCACAGATCCAAGTTATAGTACAGAGGCCTTTTTCAAGGCTGATAATTTCGTACTAACTGGTGATTTATTGCATTTTTATAATAACAGAGATGTATTTAAATGTAATTTACTATGTAAAGACCTTACACCCAAATTATTATTACATTGTGCCTATGATATAAAGGAAATACAATATAATAATGGCATCATACACTTATTCACTGATTGTGGAAAAATTGTAAATATTTGTAAAGACAACTCAATAATAGAGAGAAAAATTAACTGCCCAGTCGAATGGATAAAACATATCAAGAACATAAGTGCAGTTGATGATAGAAATTTTATTTGTTATTCTCGGAATTTATTTAAAATTGAGACGGACAGCTATCAGCACTTATATTTAGATTTTCCGCCAATTACTGCATTATTTTTTTATATTGATGTAGTGTTGATTGGCTTGAGAAATGGGAGTATACTTCTATACAGATTGTCAAGTCAGAAAAAAGCCACAAGACCTATATTTGAAACACTGGCAGAGTTGCCAGATGGGAAATTCCCTGTGCAGTTGGATGTTTATGAAAGAAGGTCAGGACCAATGATAGCTGCGGCAACATTTTTTGAGCTGTATTTAATTGATATAACATTCTCCCCTCATGTAAGTATTTTTTATTCAATTGATTTCTCATTGTTTATTTACTTGCCCTGTATTCTTTTTGTGAATAAATTTATCACTGCATGAGTAGTACAAAATTAACTCATTGAAAAAGCTTGAATTTTAAATTAAATACTTTCTACTGTTATTTGCATAGTTCTATGATATATCTTTTAATTTTCAGGAGCAAAAAGTGAAAAATACATTTACAAATAATAAACTACACATGTACAAGAGACTGCAACGGCTCAAGGAGAGATTACAAACTTCATAGTAAATAGTGACTCCAACAAAATGGTAAATATATAGAGTATGGGAAGAATATACATTGAAAACAAACAAAAATGACTCTTGAAACAGTCATATAGAAGAAGTTTATTTGCTTAATTCTGCCCCTGCTGCTTTTATCCAACTGTAACAGACAGACGTGTAATGTTTTTCATCTGTATGCAAGTATATACAGAGTGTGGAGTAAAGAGTGGATAATATAGCACCTGCACATAGTGGGCGCTATGATGGTTCGGAAAGATATATTTCATGTAAAAGTTCCTTGGTTTTCGCATATTGTGAGATGGTGATGGATTTATAATTGTTCTTGGGAAGTAAACCTACAATTGTGGTAGTGACTTGGGCTGTATAAATTTTTAAAATGGCGCCCAAGGGGGGGGGGTGTATTATTTTCTTTCAGTTGAGTTTTTTCATAGATAATTTTAATTAAAGCATGTTACTTCAACAAGAGTTAGTTGTATTACTTATAGCACTAAATATACAATCTTATATATCTTAATGCTTTTTTCCATTATAAGTCTTAACAAAATTTTATTTTATATAAAACTGAATACTATGTAAAATGTGATGTCAGTACTATTAAAATTTAAATATAATTGTGTTAATAAGTGCATCTTTATACAATTTTTGTTAACATAGTTCTAGAACTAATCACTAATTTATTTGTTTTTATGTTGATTTGGTGCAAATTTTATCAGTTACAAATTGAACACTAGTCAGTATTGTATTAAGTATTATGTTTTTGTTATAAAAATAAAAGGTATTTAAAAAATGCAACTGCATAAATGTTTTATTTCATATAAACTGCGCTACCCGGTTTCACCCGCGTAACTTCTGATCCTGTGGAAACTCCGGGATTAAAAGTAGCCTATATGTTAAGCTGAACCCCTACCTATATTTACACCAAGTTTCATCATAATCAGTTCAGTAGATAGGTAGGTTAACAAAGCCTTATATAATATCTAGCTTTTCGCTACGACACAGGTTAAACTGTGGGGCACTACTCATATTAATAAGCTTAAGAGCCCTTTCGAAGTAGTGGCAGTGATCTATGGTGATTGGAACGTTCTTCGTTATATTGTTTATCGTGAAGCTGTGTTGCACTGTGTTTTCTACGGCGAGCGGGGGCTCAGAGGCTTATATTGCATATTCCCATCCCATTCCTCAATTTCCCATTATTTCAAGCCGGCAAGGCATCTACGACGCTTTGGTGCTCTAGATATTCATGGGCTGGGGTCAGTCACTTAAAATCAGAAAACCGCATGCTCTATTTGCTGCAACATAAAAAAAGAAAACAAAATGTATAGAATGTCACACAACTGTGTCTACTGGTCCGCATCGAATCACATATTGACCTGTGGACGCCAACTCTCAAGTTGAGAGTTGGCGTCCACAGGGAACCGCTTGTTGAGAGTCTCAACAAGCGGTTCCCTGAGTAAGCAGAAATCCTTACCATCTTTAAAAACAACCTTTCATTAAAAACTGTAACAGCCAATTAGTAATATTGATAATTCGTGATGTCGTAAAAGCCGCAATTAGCAAAGTTATTTTATTGCAATTATGTGTAAAACGGACTTTGCGTAACTTAAAATTAAAGCGCGAGCAAATTTTACGATTTACTTACCTTATCCACAGATGTCAGATAATATAATACTATACTAGCTTAGCTTAAACATTAAGAAAAAAAGATGAGATTATAAATTTTAATTTTGGAATAATGTTTTTGAATTTTTCATAGATAATTAGCGTTTTAGACTTCCTTAAATTAAAAAAAAAGTCAAATAAGAGGTAGGTGTATAGATATGTATTTTGAACCTATACTCCACTTGTTATTTTTTTATAATTCAATAAACTTATTGTTATTTACTACACTTATCTACATACATAATATAATCAAAGATGAAATAATAAAGATATTTATTAAGTTACTATCTGCGCCCCAGGGCTTAGCTGATAGCTTCCGTGGGAATATCGGGATGATATATGTAGCCATAGCCTTCCTCGATAAATCTAACACTAAAACAATTTTTCAAATCGGACCAGTAGTTCCTGAGAGAGAAAAACAAACTCTTTAGCTTTACAACATTAGTATAGATTTTTTAATAAAAAATTGTTCGATAGTGATTGGAAATATAAATATTCAATTTAGTATTCAGATTAAGCTATGTATACTATAATTATCAAAGTATGCTAAATCAGTAGGTACCAAGTACCTACTAATGACGATTTTATCTCATACTTCCCAAGGAGCAAAAAGTAGCTGTATAAAAGAACATAGAACATTCCGTGAAACACTATTTTTCTCTATAAAGCCTCTAAGAATGCATTATACCTATTGTTGTGGCGCATTTATATT
>LQNK01000010.1:639713-663598 GCA_001586405.1 Phoebis sennae
CATTAATCTACTATTTTTAATACATTTTACTAGTTCCAATTACAAAGGGACTTAGTTTTGGTATTTCGTGAATGTTGCATAAATATAGATTTTTGAAAAAACTAACATCGAGCTTGTCATCGCAAATCATATTTTGTACGGAACCGTTTTCCTTAATTATATTTTGTGTAAAGCAAAATGTCGGAATGCTGTTGTATAAACGAGAAAACATTTTCTTTTTTAGGATAAAATTGGCATTATACAGTGAAATCTGTCTACGCTTTAGGCTGTTTCAGTACTATTATAGAGATAAAATATCCTGTTACAGTACTGATGTATCCTAGCTCTATATGGGGGACCCAAAAAATCATTATAAAACAACTCTGCTATTTAAAAGGTTCTGCGTGAAATGATTATAGTTCAAATTCTAGTAGACAATAAAAACCATTATAGTACTATTATGTTACACCATATACTAGTTCCATAAGTGTACTCTGTAAGTATGTTATATCACAAAATCGCTCTATTACAGAGTTTTTGTCACTACCACATACTAATGCTATAACAGTCATATTAGTATCCATTATAACACTATGTAACTCTGTAGACGTGTTTTCATCCCTTTTAAAACGATGGAACTAAAGTAGTTCATTTTAGAACTATTATAATGTAAATCAGATGTATAAGGGCTCATGTTAACGTGGTTAAAGTACAAAACTTATATGTAGTAGTTTTAATAGAACTTTCTATAACACCTACCTATAATGGTGATATAAAATGGTGTAGTAAACGTTTACGTCTACTGTTTATAGGGCATTTTGGCTCTATAACCTATAGTGCCAAAGAGTGTTCTTGTACACTAATTATAGGACCCGGTGTAACAGTCTACACCTTAATAGAAGGTTTATATGTCTTTTTAAAGATATAAGATTAAGTTATAGGACAACTTTGCTCCTTGGGTTGGATGTATGCGTAATTTACAACACCTGCGCTTGAAGAAGGATGTATACAAGTGTGCGTGCGTTTCATTGACAAGACCAGTGATTCAAATAACTCTTTAATTTCCATTTTATTTAGGTACGTAGAAAAACTAAATAAAATTAAATTTTAAAATTTATAATACTTTTTTAATCTACATTTTATTTATGTGGAAATTTAGAATTTACGTAGAAATTAAAATAAAAAGACATACTTACCCAATATTGGCAATGATTTTTTCCAGTTCTGTGTGCCTGTTCAATTCTTCTTCTTCTTAAAGTGCCTCTTCTCTAAGTACCTACGGTAGATTGTCTGTCAACTCTGTGAATTTTTTTGCATTCCGCGCTAGGCGAAACGACTCCTCAACAGATGATATCCCTGTCCCTATTTCTCATCCATGATTTTTCCGTCTACCTCTTCCTCTCTCACCTTCTATCTTTCCCATTATAAGTTGGAGGAGTCGGTATCGAAAATGGTGAAGTACGTGACAGAAATAGGTACACTGTTAAATTAATGGCATATAATATTGACTTCTTTTGTTAGTAATAACAGTAAATTCTATAGTTTAATTAATAGGTGTAAGCAGGCTTAACTAAGAGGGCTTAACAGCATAAAACAAAATAATACTTGAGTGCTTTTATTAAGCGGCATTTAAGACGTGCTAGGAAATGAATGATTTTCAAAATGCTTTACACAAATATACTATGTACCTTTACACACAATACAAAAATGGTTTAATCACAACTACAAACATAAAAACGTAAACAAAAGTTTTACAAGGATTACTGTTATGTACAAAATTAGTTGGTGAGCCTTTTATTCTCTGTCTAAGTAAATTGTTAGTGTATTATTATTACTATGGGTCTATTGTGACGAGGAAATGCAAGATGTTTTTATCTATTGCCATAACGGAAGACAAGGTTTCAGATCATTACAAAAGAGCAAAGCACAGGAAATTTACAACAGTGAACAGAACAATAACGATAATATACAACTTGGTGCAAAAAATACCCTTGAGATAAGGATAAATTGTCACGGTACAGTATCTTGTATAGTATTTTATGCAATCATTTAAATTGAGTACTTTAGTCTGAAATTTGTTGACATGTACTGTGTGTTGAGGGTACACAATTATGCGTTTATAATGTAAAAAAGACAAAAATATAAATCATATGCTAGGACCAAGGCAGACTAAGATAAATCAACTGAAACTATTAAGTCACATTTATCATTATATTTTTTTAAATGATAATTGTGGTTTAAAAGTTTTTGGGAGCAAGCATCACAATCTTAATTTTTATTTTAAAAACTACCTACTTCACTAAAGATATTTTGGCCGTTTGCCGTCATGGCATCTTGATTCGAATTTCGAACTCCTAAACCTACACCTAATAAAATTTATAGAGATCCTCGCTAACAAAACGTACACCTTGTCGCAGCCAAACACGTTTGTACCATACACGATCCATGTCCTACAATCACAGTCTATTCACTAGGATCCGAGATTCAACGAAAACGACAAAATTACAACGCCACTAACCACAGTCGACCGCGCGGGGCTGACGCGGCGCACGCCTTTACTCGCACGTTCTAAAAAAGTTTACGTTCTAAATTCAAACTTTTAAATCAAACTATGCAATAATACGTTATGTGAATTTTAAACATTTGTGCCATAATAGTGATGTTATTCGTGTAAAAATGGGTGTTCTATTATACTTGTTTGTTGTGACGATAGTTCTGCCGAGTGTTTTTGGTCAACAAGATTGTTTTGGAGCTGGCAGTGTCGCAGGAGCAGCGATTGGTGCATTCTTAGCGGCAATCTTGCTTCTCGTTGCGGTGTATTACTTCAGAAAATTATATTGGAAATCTCGCAAAGGTAAGAGGCGGTTATTTTTTATCCGAAGCGCCTGCGGCGAAATGGGGAGATGCGACCTGCGTTTCAAAACTCGAATTTGGGATGCGTTGACCTTTCAACGGAATTTTTGGGACGATATTCATATTTTATGATCATTTACGTTCCGTATTCAAATTCAAATTAATTTATAGAGGAAAGCGTATTCACATTGACGCCTCGAATAAGTTTATAGGCGCTGAATATAAGTTTGAAATATGGGAATATAAAACCTGTGTAGGTATTTATTTTGAATACGTTAGGGTGACCAATAAATACAATTGTAAGAGATTTATGTCTAGGGAAATAATGAGTAGCTACCTGCACGTTTGCTTATGTCATTCTGCATTGCAATGACACCTTATGTTAATTGAATGAATCTTATTAACGAGCAAAAGGAGTCCAATCGTGCAACGAAGTTACGCGCAAAAAACTTAACCGTATTGTGATACAAAAAAGGTTTCGGTCGTAATTCATGGTTGTCATGGTTATTTAAAGAAAAGTGATTGAAAGTTAATTGAAATAATAATGTTTAAGTATAGAAAGTACTGATAATATTTTTATTTAATGCAAATACTAAAATTGTACGAGTCGAAGTCGAAATCTTTAAATTTTTAATTTTTTGTCATTACCAACGTTTTTAGCGAAGATTTTTTTAAATAGAAATAAATATCGTGAATGTAAAGGCTACAGATAGAAATTTCTATGTACATACTTGTCAACGAAAGGCACTTCTAATATGCGAACATAAGTACATACTAAAGTTGTTTGACTAGAAATCATTTACATCGCATTACCAACTGAGCGATTTCTACATTATAATATTTACAAGTTGTTGTTTTGTTCCGATTACCTATTAATTAGAAGAATGCTTGCATGTTATGTATATTTAAAGTTACCTGAAGTTATAAAAAACTATGTCAATCAATTTTTTTATTACTGAAATTATTTTATTAGATTTCAGTAATTACATATTTAATTGATTTCTATAATGAATATTAAAAACTGTAGAATATTAATAAAGCACTTAATTATAGTTCGAGGTATAAATAGTAATTATTGTATAATTATGTTTCTTATTAATTAATAATTAGTTTACAAAATGAGAAAAACTTTTATATATTATAATCTCTTTATAAACATAATAAATTAAAAATCTTAATTTAGAAATTGAACATTTCTGAATTATTCTGATGTTAGAAGCATTTTAAATGTAAAAGTGAATTTACCACAAAAAAGTATCAATTTAAACGACTTCTGAGTATGTTCATTTAGGGAATGTGGGAACCAAGGAGCATATTTTTGTTTTTAAATTGTTTATCCGACAATCGCAACCGGATGTATTTGTGGCGGGCGATTTGTACAGCTTTTTTATCAGATGAATCACGTTCGTTTTATGACTTTTTTTTTAAATATCAACATTGGTAAAAAGTTTTACTTTCTAGTCCCATAATTGGACAACTTAATAACAAATATAAATTCAAACTATATTTAGCCTTACGAAAGTCAATTCGATTCCCGAGATATTTTTTTAACTGCCAGGAATACAAATTCTTAAAAAATGAATTTTTCCTTTTTAGTACCATAGACTATTATTTTTTCTTAGAAGTATCCGAGCGAAAACGCGGGTAAAATTCTAGAGTAAAGAGACCGCTAGAATCCTGTCCTACGGTTTGTACGTAGGTTACCGACCCAACGTCAGATTGATAGATTAGATAAATTTTATCAAGAAAAAGATGTTTCCAGTTCACGGTACTGAAATATCTGACGTAAAATACAAAAGATTCATTGGTTTATTCGTCGACCACAAAAACATGTTAAAAACGGCAAAGGATTCTGTTTGTATGAAAATAACCGTGTGATTTTTTATTTTTATGACGTCAAAACGGAAAAATGTAGTCGTTGTATTAGTGATTTGTTTATTTCGTTCTTTCTAAGTTTTAAAACGATTTTGTTATTTAATTCTCAATGTGTATCATTTGACATCCTTCTATGAAACGAAATAACTCTTAAACATTAACAAAAGTGCGCACATTTCTCTTTTATATTGAATTTTAATAGGTATACTTAAACTATATATTAGCTGGATTATAGGTTATACATGTTTTATTGATTTATTTGCCCCAAATTAACGGGCCAGTATGAGATACATCAATAAAATAAATAAAAAGTAATTTATCGAAATACTATTATTTATACAAAATATTATAATTTCGTGCAAACCACAAACGAAACTTGAAAGTTTATATGAACCGCTATTTCCAAAACGATATTACCTCACACTGCCACTATCTCTGTACATAACAAATGCAAGTTTTACATGCATGATCTGTGAAATTTTAAATAAACAGATATACATCGTTACTAATGCTCACTTTCACTATAGCGAATTATATAAGAGATTATGATCTGCATTGACTATTGACACATGAGTGTAATGTCTTATAATTTCATGAGAAAAAAAATGTTGTTAGTTTGGTATCTCAAAAAATATGGCATCAAATACCTTCTTAGAAATGCGGAAGTAATTTTGTCTGTATCTTTACGCCTAAACCATTGAACCGATTTGGATGAAATTTTGTACAGAGATTATTTGCAATCCGAGATACCTTCAATCCCACAAGAACGGGAGATACACACGGGTGAAGCCGGGACTAAGCTTGTTGTATATATAATTCTAATTGTTAAATAAAATACTTTTTAAAGGATTACGCGGTAACAAAAGGAATAATAAACCGCGTTTAAAATCTTTTAAGTATTTTATTTAATATGGAAAGTACTCGCGTTAAAACAAACACAAGATTATACTATAATTCTAATTGTTCTAAACATATGTTGTAGTGTCGAAGGCTGATCGGTAATGATTGGTCGAAGGCTGATTTTAAACGTGAGAACCTATAATTGGTTTCATGTAGGTTTTTAAACAAAGTATCAACGTTTTTATACAATCTACTAACGTGAACCAACTGTACCGCTAAGTACTAAGTTAAAAATACCACGATATTATTGCTGTCTATTTTAGAAATGATTTTTATCATTAGAACAAAAATTATTTACTATATTATAAAGCTGAACAGTTCGTTTGTTTGAATTCGCTAATCTCAGGAACTACTGGTCCGATTCGAAAAAAAATTTTAATTTTAGATACTTAGCCCATTTATCGAAGAAGGCTATATATCATCCCGATATTCCCATAGGAGTGAAGCCCTGGGGCGCAGCTAGTTAAACAAAAAATTTATTTATAATATTAAATTACGAATGTTAGGTCTCAATTTCAAGGAATTGCTTGTCATTTTTATATGAATATGCTAATCCAACTAATGGTTTGAAAAATTCATAAATATTTTGCATAATTATACAATATAAAAAACAGCATCTTCGCTGATTTAAGTGCACTGACTAAATTATATCTAGTATCAGTATAACTGGAACAAACATTTACAACTATTTGATACGCGCGGCTTTACTCCCGTAGAATATTATATATATTATGTACATATGTCACTCGTGGATAATGTAGCTTTCGAGTGGTGATTTTTTTTTTAAATCGGTACAGTTGTTTTTGAGCCTATTCATTACAAACAAATAAACAAAGTTTTCCTCTCTATGTTTATTGTTTTAAATTGTTATTCTAAGATAGACATTTAGTAAAATCATTAAAGTTTTGCATTTTGCATATCTAATGGTATATAGGTATAATTTCAAGAATGGAATACATTGCAACATCGCTAACTCAATTGAATGCAAAAACATTAATATTCTCATTTAAATAACGTCTACAATAATAAAACAGGTGAATAGAAATAAAGCACAATTAGACTATAAAAACATGACTAATTACAGTAATAACTTTAAAATCACTAATATCCGTGTTCTTAGAAAAGATTATGCGTAATAAAAAAGCAGTTATGTCTATCTCTTTTTTTAATATGTAATGGAAAAGGAGGAACATATGTATGTGTTTGCGAATTAAGTAATATGATTACGTTGTAATCAAATTGTGGCCTAGTTTTGTATTATGCAATTTTTTTAAGGTCGCTGAACTTTTTTTTTCAATATTTGCATTCAATTTGTATGATTTTTTGTTAATTCTTTAGTTTTTGTTCTTATCTTTTAAAAGCTGTCAATTTTTAATGATTTTTGAAAAATTACTTATCAATTTGCAATAAATGAGGGAATAATTAACGGGTATGAAGACGCTAAGTTTTCCTTATTTAAAAAGTTCAAATTATTGTATTTTTTGACAGAAGTCCCATTGTTTTTCCCGCGGAATTATAGATAATAGACAACATTACCACAGGCAAAAAATTAAAAAGTGCGCAGTTGCTAATGATCACGCTCATTACGCCATACCATAGATAGTAGAGTACCATAACGAAAGTAACCTGTCAATCAAAGGAAATCAAGTGAATGTTGTGTCAACATTCGTTTTCACTTTCTGGTACGTAATGATTTATTCGAAATTCAAATATGTATAGATATTATTTATACCAAAGATCTTGAATAGCAATAATATTCAAGATCTTTGATTTATACATAATATTTGAATTCATATTCTATATTAATTTAAATGCCAGTTATAATACTTTTAATTTTTGTATCTAACTTTATTTTTTGGCACAAATATGTGTTATTTACAATTAAATTTTTATAATGGAGAGAAACATACATACAATATATGCGATCTTATCGCTTAGGAAATGATTTCTTCCAAACAACCTTTGGTTCGAAACGAAAATTATTAAATAAGACGGAAGACATATAGAATTTAAAAAAAACTTGTAAGGAAGAGTAGTGGGGAAGCATTACTTCGTGCTAATATTTGTGTAATGAAATACAGAGACGAAAAATAAAACATTTACATGTCAAGGTCTAATTATTGAAGTGTGGTATTAAATAATACTCAACTTATGTTCAAGTGTCTAATTACTCACCTTGTCTTGTTGGTCTACTATTGATTATAATAGCTGTTAAAATATTAAGCTTATATTTCGCCTCAAAAAAATATATATACTATAACAAAATAGACGCGGACAATACGGTTCATTAGTTTTTGCGTAAAAGAGTAACCACATATACATACATTCTCACAAACCATAATTAATCTATAGAGGAGACCGTAAAGAAAAATATGAAACGGCGTTTTTGAAAAACAGTAAAAACGTGAAAACCCCGGAACAACATTTTCCTATTCATCAATAATAATCTCCGGACACTATACGGTATTTAAAGCAGGTGAAATCAGGAAGTTCGCAAGTAATCGATAACCGAGTAATATATTCATAATTCTGTCCAATTTAACTTTGAAATATTTAAAAAAATCCGAGGCTTGTTAAGTCTGATTGGCTGCTTTTAGAACAAAGTACTTAAAAAAAATTAAATGAGCGGTCGGTCCAATAGTTTTTGAGCCTATTCATTACAATTTACAACCAAACAAAGATTTCCTCTTTATAATATTAGTGTAGATAGATAGTTCATAACACTAAAACTAAGATATACAAGCAAAAGGCGGTCTTATCGCTCAGTAGCGATCCCTACCAGCCAACTCTCACAGTAAGAAGAGAGTACCATTAAAAATAAAATAGGTCGGTGAGAAAAAGACAAGAAAAATGTTGAGAAAGAGAAGAAAAAACAATAATAATAAAATTACTTGCTTATGAATAAGCATATTTTTTTAGTTTAACAAAAAGTCACTTATGTCCAATTCGCACGCATCATTTTTTGTGTTTTATAGGTAAGCGTTATCAAAAAAACAATCACTGTTTAAAAATCACTACCAATCAATTGTAACATTGATAAATAACATACGTAACATATGGATAAAATTAGCTCTTTTATAAGAATAATATTTGCATGTTAAAGTCACAGACAAACAGACACGTCAACGTCTGACAAGTCACCTTCATCTTAATAGAAAAAATCAAAGTTTATTTACGTTCCAAGTTCATGTATCGATAACTATCCCCAGATAAGCTATTATCTGAGATAACACCGCTATAATTCAGTTTTTGATATATTGTGTGTGAGTCACCTGTGTTTTGTGCTATGTCTGAACGGCCTGTGCCTGCACCAAGGAGGCCTGTACGAAGTAGGTATATGTTCTATTTTTCAACGTGAATGGTAGCTTTATTTCCTGGATTTTATATAAAACTGGCCATTGAATTAGAAACAATATAGTTTTTATCGATAGGACTGTGTTTGTGAACATTGTTGAGTCGTTATATTTCTCAAATGCTGAATTCAAAAGAAAAGTATAATAAAAAAGTCTATCTGTGTGTTTTAGGCATATTTTTTGTTTGATATAAGTGCTATCTTTTCATCCAATTATAAACGTCTACCATTCTACGATCACTAAAATTTAAAATGATTTTTGTATCCGTTGATGGTTTTAAACTGAGCAGATATGTATCCTACCCACGGATTTTAACTTTATGGTTGTATCCGCTGTAAACAAAATATTAAAGCGAATACATGTACCTACTTTGAAAGTTAAATGAAACAAGTGCTAAAACCGGTTGAATTCTAATCAATAAACATGGCGCCCGGTCTAACTAGATAAACGTATCAAATTTAATAACAAACGAATGGGAAGCCCCTTTTTACACAGTTAAAAATTAAAAAGTGCACACTTCGTAAATCAACAAATTTCTAAATTTAGAACGAAACAAAATCGACCCTGGCTGGAAATTCCATAACCCAAACAATGGTGAAGAAAAAAACAAAACGCGCGTAATTATTTTGAGAATGGAAGGACAAGGAATCCTCGGCATGCGAAGGACGATGACGTCACGAAACAGGTATACGTTTGGGTGAGCGTCGAAATTTGAATTGGTGTTCCATTTTTGACGTTCTTAAAATTCGTTTTGATGTGTAAAAAGACGTTCTAAAATTAAATGATGTGTTGAGTGCTGAAATATTTAAGTATTGCCACGCTATAAAATGTTTTGCGGTTGCAAAACCGCTTTAAATGTTTTTAAAAATTACATTGTTTTTACATTAAACAAAAGTTATGCCACTTCTTTGTTGTATTCTTATCTAATACGCCCATTCAGGTTAATGTTTACAACATTTTGAACTTTGAAGTCTGTGGCTTACAAATGGTCGAACCGATTCCATTGTGGTTTTTTATCAAATCAAATGCGCAATTTCTATATTTTTTAGGTCGGTTGGGTTTTTTTGCGTTTTTCTGTGCGTATTGAAATTTTATTGAGCAGTTTCTTACACAAATTATGTTTTATTCTTTTTATTAAATGACGATTCTAAGTAGGAATTCAAGAAGAGAAAATTAATTTAGAACAATTAGAGATTTCTCTATCTCTCATTAATATGAGAGTTGAATGGTTGTAATCAACCACTCTACTGTACCCAGGATTCATTCGCGTATATTTCACGTTCCTGTCCTTACTCGGATCTCAGACTATCTTTAAACATATTTTTTATTCAAATTGGTGGGTAGAGACAGAGTGACAGACAGAGTTACTTTCGCATTTATATAACTACACCCGCTTCACCCGCGTAACATCTGATACCATGGAAAGTTAGGAATAAAAAGTAATGTATTTGATCTTGATCCTTACCGATATGTTGTACCCCGTAGTTTCATTACAATCGGTACAGTAGGTTTTGCATGAAAGATTAACAAACATCCATCGTCGTAATCTTTCACATTTGTATTAGTAGCGTTAGTAGAGATTTTGTATTACGTTTTATAACTTCTATTATTACAACTGGTGCATTCCCAAGTATAACTCTAAAAGCTATATTCAAAGAAAATATAAAATATAGTACGTGCGTTATCATAAACAAATAACACGTAAATGTAAAACAAGTAAAGGCAAGGTCGCGTTGAGTAATTGTTTGATTAAAATAGTTGCGGTATTTGAGACTTTATTACGTACAAAAATTTATAACTTATACACAAATGTTAAGAGGCAGTTAGATTCTCGCGTTTAAAGATACTTAAATTAAGTAAAACTTATTCTATCCGCTGTGCGCTTTTCGCTATATAAACTAATATTATACAGAGGAAAGATTTGATATTTTGTTTGTTTGTTTGGATTGAATTGAAGGTTCCGAAACTACTGGGCTGGATTTTATACAGAGATTGATTGAAATCCGAGAAAGGACATGGGATAGCTTTTATCTAGAAAATCCTATGGAACGGGAGATATACACGGATGAAACCTCAGCTAGTACAATATTAGCTGTTCCGCTTGGCTCAATGTTATATAGCTAGAGCATATAGCCTTTCTCGATTAATATCTCTCCAATATCCAATACAAACATATTTTTTCAAATTGGTCCACTAGTTCTTAAGATCACCTCTAAACAAACTATTAAACTTTATAATATTAAATGTAATATAATTATTAGTATGAATGATTTGTTGAAGTAGTATACGAGTGACCACATTTCTTATCAATCTATAATGAATTAAGGGTATTGATGCCAAAAATTTAAAAGAAAGTATCATTTACGAAGTAAAAAACATGTTAATATGTTAATCGTGTTTTTAACGTTAGTAAAACTGGTTGTAACATCACCTTTGATATCAATTTAAAAATAAATTAATCAGATACAAACACCTTAAATATTCGAACGCAGGCGAAAAAAATTCTACTTTTGAATTTTTGAAATTATTTCGAATAAAACGTGTTAAAAAAAAGTAATTTATATTTTCAGTTTTGCAAATTATTTTGAATGCATTCCAAACTTAAAATTGACATTTATATAGTTTTTAGTTTTTTCTAATCGTTCTAATTTCAAACCATTAAATTATTTGATTTGTAATGAATTTTTTCGATCGATCAATTGATTTATTAGTATTTTGTCGATATTGTTTGGACTCTGGTTTAAAATTTAAAAATAATTTATCCGTGACGAATTTATGCGTGTACCTGATAGTATTGTGCCAATATTGTTTTGTTTGTACTTAAGTAGTTAATCAAAGTCCAATTCAAAATGTTTTTTTTTCAAATCGGCCTTGAACTTCATTTACACTAACAAAATTAATATATTTTTTATTTATTAATCTAAAAAGTAAATTTCGCGATCCGAAGTAAATAAAACGCGACACGTTTACGCAAATAAAAAGCAGCAGCTGTACCACTATATAAGTTATGTGGGTCAAGCGAGGAATGCTGTAACGCCGGCCGCTCCCACCTGTAGATGAGACAGGTTTGAGCGAATGTTTTGTGTGGATAGAAAAATTTATGTAAAAGAGTACAAATTGAGAATTGTCTATTCGAACTGAGGACTGGAAGACCAGCATTTGGTCTGTAGTGCCTGAGATGACAGTTGTCTTCATGAGTGTTAATATTTTTTTGGTTTCACAAACCGCGTTCAAAATTGTTTGAAATATAACGTTGCGTCACGACAGGTTAGTTATTTTCAATTCCATTTTCAATTCTTTGAAAATGGGAAGTTAATATGGAAAGTATTCGCGTTAAAACAAAAACTATCTTTGTCTGTATCCCCATCCCATTCCTCTTCCATCCTATTCTACTCTTCTTCCGACGTAGTATCATTAGTCCTCTCCTTAACCTTCCCTTCTTTTAAGCCGGCAAAGCATCTGCGGCACTCTGCGGATCTGTTCTTAGATTAGCTCTAAAAAAGGCTGACTTGGCTTACACTACAGAATGACTCTCCTTAAAAAGGCTGGTATTTGAAACAGTTAAGGAATTTAGACGTACCCTCAGAGAGTCAAGTCTCGAGACTCAGAAATACTCAAGTATTACTTGGCAAATAATAGAGTGTATTATTTCGAGCCTGTTAGAATTTTTGCTGTACCAATTTACCATAGATATATATGTATTGGATTTGATTTGGATATATTTTCTAACATTAGGTGCATTCCGTTACCGTTTAGTAAGGGAGTAAGTTTAATGATATGAAATCATTAATCGACCTTACTTTCTATGACATAAAAAGCTGACATAAGTGAATGAAGTCTTAAGAGACGGAAAATTGACCGAATTCCTGTCACGACCAGCAATCCCACTGGTACAGAATATTATAGTGCATATGATCTATGGAATCTTCATTGAACTCTATGGTCTCTATTTCGTTCCATGAAAGTAGGATTAATTGAAGAATTACTGAAATATGAAATACTACAAGACTTTGATTACCTGTGATATGTGATTAGAGTTATCTAAAAACAATCAAAAACCCTTGCTTTGCCTTTGTCACAAGAATAGATAGATTTGATGATAGGAAATAAGGAAGTTTACCTCTTTTTCCACTAGAAAATTGATAAATGCAGATGAGTAAGTATAAAAAGAAGAACACATTTAGTTTGGTGATATGACGCCACGCTTTAGACTTACGCCTAGTAGGATATTGTACTGTCCGTAAGTAAATCGATTCGTATTTCTTTTTATTAGAACTGAAAGAACAAGTTCTCATTTCATTTTCCCGATACGATTTTTTTACATATGTAACACCAGGCAAGCGGAGCATGTGGTTCGCCTGATGTTAAGTGACTGACCGCAGCCCATGAACATTTACATCACAGTGTCGCAGATGCGTTCCTATTAACTTATCTACTGTTGAGACTCAATAATATATCTTGTCTTAATACCCTGTCAATTTAACTACCTATAAAGCCATTTTAGAAGAAGTAGGACAAGTAGATATATGTCTTAAAAGATAGTGGTTGACATACCTGTTTGAGCAAATGTTTACGGCAGTGAAAGTAGAGTAAAGCAAGATGTAATAACGTCAACAGCTATTGAAGATACCACAGTTATAGTGGATACCCGTGTACAGTTAGATTTCGAGCTACATATTAGTGAAAATTACATCTTAATTGGTTCAATAAACTTGATACTTAAAGATACAAACGTCAAAATCTAAATAATAGGTTTTTAAGTAATATTTTTGTCTTTAACTTTCAAAGATACGATAATTTTTATCTGCAAATGTATTTTAAGGAAAAATATGTTATTGAAAATGCAATTTATCAAATTATTCGTGCAGTTTTCAATATTATTATAATTTTAAGTTTCGGTCATCTTTATAAGGCCCTCAAATTAAATAAGTAAATAAATTTAATGCTTTAATAAAAATAACAATAGTCTCAAGGCATTTTATTATTTATCAGTTAGTTCCTATAAAGAAACGGGGTACAATGTTGTTTAAATAAATGTGACTTATTAATGCTTGGCACTGTATTGAAAATCCAATAAATAAATATATTCTTTTAATTATCTCAGAGCATTATTGATAAATCTGCAATACTGTCAATTGCGTGAGCCTGTTTGCGTGTCAATCACACGTCGGACCGGAAGCTGATGTAGTGCTTTCTAATCATTCTAGACTTCTCGGCCATGTCTAACAAAAAATATTGCGCTAAACATTCAAATAAATTTACTTAACACGAAATCATGGACATGCTAACCGCGATGGCGGCAATTTCAAAATTCGAAGGACTTTCCAATTTTATTTTTTTGTTACCAGCCAGTTTCGAATTTAGAAACAGGCAAATTAATGTAACATAAATCTAAAATTAAAGTAACTATTCTTTATTATAAATTAAATAATTATAACTGTAACTCAATTTAGCAATAGATAATTATTTAAAAATGGAATGCAATGTAAACGCATTCATTTTTATTTGAATATATAAAGCAACGCGTTTATATTTGTATAATATCTGGTTAATATTTTTATTTTACAATATGGCCTATATTATTCTCGTCGCACGTATATTAAATGTATTAAGTAAACTTTAACGTATTATTCAAGGTCAAAGGAGATATTATGAAGAAATATATTATTTTGAAATTGTGAACTTAGCACGTAAATCATAATAAATTTAGTGATGGATTCACTATTTACCTAGGAATAGTTCTAGAAATAGAAATACGTCTTCTATACATTTCATCGAATATTATTTATTTCTAAAAAGTAATGTTTCTTTTGCTTTAAGTCTTTTAAAGTTACTATTACACCTATGAAATTTAGTATGTAGGTATGTGTTAATAGTTACTATTCTAAGGTGGGCGTTAAAATAGTCAAGGCTAGGTTACATTAATCTAGTGTGTACGTGAACAAATGTAAGTTTTTCTTGTGTTATCAGATGTTTTTGTAGAATGTTAGCATCAGCCCACATTGTAGGTATAAAAATTATTCTATACCTGTATATGACCTGTGTTTTTTATGCTCTAAGCAAGCGGACCATGCGGTTCATCTGATGTTAAATGACTGGGGTTCATCTGATGTTAAATAAATCGTGCAATGCGCGGCTCCCACTCTTTTATTGCTGAAGATGTTATGTAATAGAATTACCCTCTATCGCCTCTCCTCTTACAACACCTACGGGTAGAAATGAGGTGGCGACACATGTATTCTAACCCGTCGCCACACGGTTACATATTTCGTGTGTCACAAATTTCATCCACTGCTTTCAGGTGTTTGAGCTTGATTATTTTATTAGTCTTTGGCATTTCAGTGTATAAGTATACAAACAATCCCATTTTCATATCTCCAGTGTTATAATCTTCACCTAAAATTTTGTTTACAGAGATTATTATCAGATAAGAACGCGGTAATTGTTATGAGAAATTGACATTCCGATGTGTAGAGTAATGTAGCTATTGTTTGTACGTGGGAACCGGCGAATAAAGGCGAAAGTTTGTGACAACGATTGTTGATTAGTGGTAAGGTAACGCCGTCATAGAACTGATGCATTTCTATTGGATATTGGGTGTTTTTAATGGGTTGGCGAGAAATCGAGCCACGGTGGTATCAATCAAGAAGTATAAATTTAAAAATTAATCTTATATTTTTAAATCTAATCTACCTTATTCATATAATAAATCAAAACAATACAAAACGTCATAAATAACTACACCATAGGAACTTAAAAATCCATGAAAAAGTGTGAAACTTCCCCAACGTAATATTCGTAAGTGATACATTTTGTCTAATAGGTAGGAACGTTAGAATTCTTCTTCCCTTCCTCTAATATTAAAAGGCACCAGAGATCGGTGATCTCTTTAATCAGATGCATTACTATTCCAAAGAAAGAACCCTATCTTATGACCCACTTAGAATAAAGAACAAAAAACGCAACAATTTCGAAACATAAAATAATGTGATTCCGCAAAAGACTGTTGTAAAACTTAGTAAATCTGTATAAATACGCATTTGTATTCCATGTGCATTTCAACTCAAGGTATTACGTGAACCCGAAGTCTAAATCATTGTACTAAATGTCATGACGCAAGATGTCATTATATCAGTGTCTCCATTGAATGTATTGTGAAATCATTGCTTTTTACAAGAACAATATCTAGAAGTGAATAATATATGAGTATTATTTCGAATAGTAAAGCGTGAATTTGGGACCAACTAAGATTAGCCAAAGTGACGAAGTGGCTCTTCGCCTAAAAGTTTACAGCTTATATGCACTGTGGCTTTACGCGAGTGAAACGAAAAAACTTCCCCATAAAACTGCCTATTATATTAAGAAAACGTAACATTGATTGGGTGAAGATTACAAACCCAATATTGCAAAGGAATATAAGTAGATGTTACTACTAGTCCAGGGAGTCCTAAACTGGGGCCTTATTGTTTAAATCGTAAAGCTAAAGATTTCGAAGTTAATGCTTTTTAACTAAACGTGCAAATATATTTTTTCCATCACAGGAAGCAGAGAACTATAGCTGAGATAAAAAATGTCATGAGCATCCGTAATAATTGCGGATGTTGCTAACTTCAAATGCAATGTTTTATTATTTATATTGTTGGCAATAAACTCATTTTCTTTCTTTCAATCGAACACCTGTGAACTGAAAAGAGAAGTAATAGGAGCACGACTTGGAGAATATAAAGTCATATAACTAGGCAAGAAGTAATTACATTTATTTTATGGTGATAGGAAAAATATCGTTGTCATTTAATGTTTTCAACATAATTGAAGTGAAATATTAAATATACTCTGTATTTATTACTGTAGAGGATCGTCATTATTTTACAAAATATAACGACACTTATTTATGCGTAAACATTACACATTTTATTTCTATTAAGTGTATGAGTAGGCATTTTAATTATATCAATAAAATGAATCTTCCAACCCGCGCTGCGTCGAAAGGAAATTGTCGAAATTCTTGAATAATGCCATTTAGCGTCAATTATATTCTTTAAAAAAACTGTACAAAAACCAATTATTTAATAAATATCACTTCCTTTGTCCTTTCCAATCCAAAACGACCTCTAGAAAAATTGAAATTCTTGAAATTTTAATTGAAATATCCGAATCGTTACATACAACTAGATAATGAAAGAAAACATGACGAAAACCGTTTACGGAACGTATTGAAACGGAATGGCTCGCGTGTTAATAAATGTAATCAGAATTATAATTAAGTAACTGTTAGACGATCTTGACCTACTACAGACAATCCTGTTTTTATGGAATATATCTATCAGGTGATGAAAAAAGATAATGGAGTACAACCGTGCTTACTCTTCTGGAAAAAATAGAGAAGGAGATATAGTGCAAGCGAGATGCTAGATATGGGGTTTCATCTACGCTATTTTGTAGTTTATTAAGTTTTGTATTGTATATTAATTTATAATATGATTAGCTGTTCAAGCTGTTTGCTCCTAAAACATACTATAATATGCCCTTCCTCGATTAATGGTATATCTTACATAAAAAGATTTCATAAAATCGGACCAAAGGAACCTTGAAACTTGAGAAAAAGGTAGCGTATATACCTTTAATTTACAACCTCATTTTAGATACAGCTACAAACGCAACAGCTATATAATGTACTTTGTACCTTGTAAATAACGTAGCGGCTTATCCTAAACATGGCCTAAATTACTATAGGTGTTGTAATCCTATGTCAGTTTATAGGCTTTGTGTGTTTGCTAATGTATAACTTCTTAATCATTTCCTTTGTCATACTTTTTTTTCCTGTCGTGTTGACGTCATCGACATAGTTTTCTATATCAATCAGAAGAAAGATGAGTTAATATTTCTTAAGCACGAATACGTTTTTATTCTTATTATTATACCTACAAGCTTAACAACAAATACGATTAAAGATGTAATTTGATAACTGCAACGATTTTCCACGTGTTTTAATATAACAATGGTATAAGAATGATTTGTTAAAATTTAAATACAATGGTCTTTCGGAATCTTCTCATCTCCATTTATTTTAACATGAAAATATTATTAAACTTAATTTAAAAATACACTTCTAAATTATGGACGTCATACTAAATTCAATTATTCAAATTATTTTTAATAAATGCGCATCTTAAATTAAAATGCGTTGAAACTTTAATGCAGATGAAACGTCAAGGCCATGTTAATAAAAAGCATTAATAAAAAGATCCCAAATATCTTGGAAATAAATAAAATTACAGGTTTTATACATCAATTAGTTTTACGAGCGAAGTCAATGCAAAAATCGCGACAAGGTTACAAAAGTATAAAATGTTGAATGGCACGATGCGTTTGACGTTGTGCATAACTAATTATATAGCATATTCATTGCTTATTGAATCTCAGCAAAGATAATTTGTAAGGAATGATTTGTGTCATCAAGATACTCGTTCTTCGCGGCATTCAAGTTTTTTTGCTCGATACTCATGCGCGATTGGTCACGGTGTACCACAAGGCCATGTACTTGTACCTACGTTATGTTTATAGAGATTGTAATGCGGCGTGCATTTCTAATTTTATACATTTTTATACGTTAAGAATCTGTAGGGCCATTGACACGTACGATGTAGTAAATATACCGGTTTCGTTAGGCGTAGTTTCTTATATGGCATGAGTTGACTAATATATTTTACCTTTTTTGTAAGCGAAACGGTTTTTTGTAACTCTTTTTCCGTGTTCAATTTTATACCTATTTATACAATCTGTGTCTTGTGATCATGTATTCTCAAAAATGTTTAATTTTCCTTATAATTTGAATTAACGAATTTAAATAAGTTGTACAAAATTCAGATAGTCAGTATATCAAAGGTATTTTGACCGTCTTATGGGGAGTCTTTTTACGTTTCAACTCAAAAACCATCAACACAATGAATTTCTTAGAAGACACCATAACATTAGCATAAACATAGTATTGTTTCATCGAAATTAACGCCGGTTGGCCTCAGCAGACGACGGTATGACATCAGAAGAAGGATACGATGAACGTGCCTGAGAATATATCTACATGTATAGGTACATGTAGTAATTATTCTGACAATTTATGATTCATAAGTTGGGTGTGCACAATGGCATGCAGAAATATCCTGGGTCGGTAAAGACCCTAGTACAGAAATTATTTATTTTACTACCAAAACCGAAATATATCCTATTTAAAGGCGCTTTCAAAAGTATTATGTTAAACTTATACATCTATATTAAACTGACAGAATTCATTATTAGTAATTGAAAAGTGAAACTGAATAACATATTCTTGTAAAACACTATATTTCATGTATCAATATCAAAATGTTTTAGTATATTTTATTCCTAGTATCTACCTTCGAATCAAGGATCTTCGTAAATCATAAATGTAAAATTAGTAAGTGAGCGCATTTGGGTAGTACTAATATACATTATACATTAAATCTGTGAAGTAAACCCTGTAACACTGTAGTTAATTTTTCTAGAATATTTCTTCAATATCCATTCAGTTTTGGAGTCCTCCCATTTCCAGTTCTCAATTTGCCTCAAAAAAGTTGTTAATTAAAGTGAGTTATTACTAAAATTTCTCAGGAATTGGACATAAGATAGGATTTCTTTAATTCGTAATCGCATGTTTGACTTCGGCTTATAAGGAAATAGGTATTAAGTCTTTAAGACATTCATTCCGACTGTAATTATTCAGTTGTCGAAACTGCAAAGCGTAATTTGTCAACGTCGTAAGTAATTATACTGTTTGTGTTCATACATATTAGTTGTAGTGCTTTTGAGAACTACATTTCAACCCATACATCCTTTTTACTCTGATTTGCTTAGAATACATATTTAATATATAATTTTAAATTATTTTCAATGCGGTGTATTATACATTATTTTATATTATTATTAGGATAAGTATTTAATTCAAGTGATACTTTGTCAATTTTGTATTTTAATATTCATTTATGGAATATATAGTTTTATATATACCTACAAAGTTTTAAAACATCTTCCAAAATTAAGCATACATTTGAGCAAACATCTGAGTTCTTACAAAAATGATGACAACAATTGCGAACAACCAAGAAGATTATACACAAGGCAATAAAATCATTGGTACAAATATAGTTTAATCAAAAATTCCCATGTATAAATCATAAGTCGTGACGTTACAACATTAATTAAATACTAAATTCATTACTATCATCGCGTGCCTTGGAGAACAATGGACGTTCTTCGTTTTTGCTGAATATTTTTGTAACATTTCTTACATAACTTGAACGAAGGCTAAGCATTTGCAGATGGCAATATTTTCCGGAAAAAACTTTCTTGTCTCTACCTCTATTATATTTCGTGTGTTGATGTTATTAAGTGGTATTGTTGTCTAGTTTTCCACGCAATTAAATTTGTTTTTGAACAAGAATACAGATAAAAAATACCGTTGTTGCGTCATAATATATACATAGTCAGCACCGAGTATTTTTTTTATTCCTTGTCTGGTCTTAGAACTAACTATGAAAGAAAACTTCTAACAATTCTTTAGGTTTTGGAGATATTAAATATGATTAAATTCCTATGTTTGTCGAACACATCCTAAATGAAATTGTAATATTAGATATTTTATAGGATCACGATACCACGTGAAAATAATATATTTATTTTTTCGTTAGGTATAGACAGAACCAAAAACGTAGAATTTTATCCATGAACGTAGTTTCTTAATCAATCTCAAAGCCGTTAAAATCCACTGAATGAAACTACCGAAGGTTTCAATTAGTGACAATTAAGAGTGGGCCTCCGCTAACAGCCGCGAAGTGTCAAGGTCGACAACCAAATACTATTGCATAACAGTAATTGTACTGTAATACGACTTACGAATGTTATAGATCATGAAATAAATGTGAGGCCCGGTTCTTATAATCGACGGTATGTTATTGTACATACGAATCGTTTTTTAGTAACGAGCAGTTATAATCAACCAATCAGAACCAAGTTTTGGTTGCGTTATACCTACACCTAGTAGGATATCGTTTTACTTTTACGACTTGTTTTATTTTTATAGTAACTGGGCATAGGAGACGTTAATTTGAGAGTAGTGTTTGTAGTTCTAAAAAAAATTAACCTAAAATTAAAAAAGCGAACCTTGCTTATTATCCAAGTATAAATGTTCCCCCTTTGCTTTATCTACTCAACCCATCTTGGAACTTTTCATACATGTAGTTGAGAGTACGCAGAAAGACAAAAGGCTTTTTATCCCGAAAAAACTTAATATTCCCGTAGGGCTTACTTGAGAATTTACGCAGGCTAACCACAAAAAATAACATTTAATAATTACAGATACCAATGAATTGAATTGTGTTAACTTTTTCATTACTATATACCAAGTAATCCTTATTAGTAGGTGTGTAATTGTAATAAAATGTTGAGATATACAATTTCTTATTAAAATTGTCTTCCACATGGATGTCACAGTTCAATGGCACTTTATCTAAATAAATTCATTACGCGATATTGACTTTTTACACTCACAAGGTCTTCTTCGAAGGATTCTTTTTGTCACTTCTGCTCGAGCTACCTAATTACTTAATATGTTTTACATCATTATTCAATAATCGTTATTTTTCTTTATAGGAAACCGTGACAATAAGAAATTAAACAGGAAGACAGAAAATAGCGGATACGTAGATAGTATCAACTATATATATGTAATTACTAGCAAAAACTTTATCTATGAATCAAACATACCAACATGTTAAGGTATAATAAATTAAGTGAAAGGTTAAACATTACCCGTTCATTCAAGTATCAAATGGAACCAGTTGGTTCGCATATCTCACGAAAGCCGCCATCTTGCCATTTGACAACTAGTTTTGGCGGCAAATAGCATAGATAATCAACGACAAATTGTCATTGTATTATTGTGTAGGTATCTGTAGAACTGGCTGGTTATAAACATTTAAAAACTCTGGTTTAATTATAAGATGTTTCGCACAGCTTCGCTCCCATAGCATGATATAATATTATATCCTATGTTTATCAGGGATAATGTAGGTTTCCAATGGTAGTAATATTTAAATAGGTCCAGTACTTTCGGAGCCTATTCAATTCGAACAAATGGTTAACGGTTAAAGACCAAAAAATACTAAAAAATATTCATTTACATGAGAACACTAAGATTATTGGCGGAAAGCACTTTTAAAATTATATTCTAAACACATTCAAAACACACGTAACAAAGATGACTAATTATCTACTATCTAACAAACAAACAAAATATCAAATCTTTCCTCTTTATAATACTTGTTTAGAAAACTTATAATTTGAGTTGAACACCACTAAACTTTTGTTATAAGCTATAATATTTACGCTTTAAAATAACAGTAGTAATTTTAACTTGAACGAAAACCGGTTGAACCGAACCTGTTTATCCGAATTTTTTCTTTAGAATATGCACGTTTAGCCAATAATTCTTTTAATTGGATACTACAGGGTTTTCCCAAGTCAAACGAATTATTAAAAAAAATTATGAATAACATAATCTATAAAATGTATACCACCCCCTCATTTAATAGTCTATCTGTATATTTCATAAAAATCCGTTTCTTAGTTAAGACGTGACGTCATTAACACACAAACATACAAACTTTAATATTGGTATTGGTAATAGGTATTGTTTCATTTTAAGCCTGAAGTGTCCCACTGCTGGGCAAAGGCCTTCCTTCCTCTCTTCCAAATTATCTTGTTAATAATAATGTGTCCCACACATTAAAAATCTCTAAAGGACCCCTGCGTGTTGGATCTGTATCTCTTCGTAAGCCTTCTAAAGAACCGGGCACTTTCCTTACGCAAGAGACCCGAGAATTATGAACAAAGACATATAATAATATTGATAGTACAAAACCCTTAACACATAAAAAGATTTAAATATTATTCTCAACATGTGACTTTACCTGACACATGTTTACACTGAGTGATGAAACGGAAGTTATTTAAACAGCTATTGTTCGAAGTTCTCACACCGTTGTTTATGTACTCAAATTTGATCTGATACTTATCTGGTTTAAGATTAAGAGTGACCACGATGTCCAAAATATTTAGCTAATATATACACGATTTATTTATCCGATTTAAGTACGAACGAAGATGTTTCTGAAGACGTTGAATAGAGGGCTTAATCCAGTGGCAACTCCGGGCAACAGTTAGCAAAAAGTATAAGTTTCGCCATAATCGGTTCAGTAGTTTTTGCGTGAAACAGTGAGACACACATACATACATACATCCTCACAAACTTTCTCATTTATAATTTTAGTAGGATTTGTCATACACTTCTATTTATGAAAATTTTCTACGCATGGCATATACCTGAAGGATTTGATTAAATAGAGTATAAAAAGTTATACCAAAGGTCTTGGACTTTAGAATAATGTTCTCTGAATCTTCAAAAAAACTGATGATATCCCAACTATAATCTTTAATGAAAAAGTTTGTTTGCGTTTACTTTTTATCTAGTTAATCAATTTTCTTGATATTTTGCATACATATGTGTAGTTCGTAGAACGTAGATATACTATAGAATAAAAAAGAAGAAATAAAAAGTTGTTGTCATGTATGCTGCGATTGTTCTTCAAAGCTTTAAAATTTAGTGTACGAATTATTGAAAAACGATCACGTATGAATACATATGCGATCCTTACTAATCCTTGCTAATATTATAAATGCGAAAGTAACTCAGTCACTATGTCAGTCTCTTCACGCCTAAACCACTAAACCGAATTGGATGAAATTTTACGGAGATTGTTTGATACCCGAGAAAAGCTATAGGATAATTTTTATCCCCAAAATTCCACGGGACCGACTGATATATAAGAGTGAAAGGGATCAAAGGTATTA
>LQNK01000010.1:664435-696282 GCA_001586405.1 Phoebis sennae
GTACTGAATCACAAATCCGATTTAAGTACGAACGAAGACGTTTCCTTTGAAATTTGTATGAATATTATTCCGACTTTCGATACTTTCCGATGAATAGGGCAATTTTAAGATGATGGATTAGCATGATGAGGGATTAGCATAAAGTATAACAATTTTCATCATAATCGGTTCAGTAGTTTTTGCGTGAAATAGTAATAGACTCGCATACATACATACATCCTCACAAACTTTCGCATTTATAATTTTAGTAGGATTTTTTATACATTTCTGCATGTGAAAATCTTCTACACGGTATGTCTTATACCTGAAGCATTTGATTAAATAGAGTTTAAAAGTTACATCGCTCGTCTTGGACTTTAGAATAACAACTTTTATCCCCAAAATTCCACGGGACCGAGAGATATATAAGAGTGAAAGGGAGCAAAGGTGTTATGATTTAAAGTTATTTGAATAGAATGACGGGAATGCCCTTTCATTTTTGTATGCGTTTGACAACTGACAGCGAGTGTCAACGACCCACGTAGGTGCATACTTTATATTCAAATGCATTTGTTAAAAATAAACTTATTTAATATAATATAATTATATAATTAGAGGATTAACGAAACTAAAGATAGACGACAGGCAGTGTTCCTAATCATATTTAGAAAACATTAAAAATAGAAAAATAGTTTATAAGTTTATAATGCTATTGTAGTTAGCGTTTTTAGTATCTCTATTATATAAACAAACAACAGTACTATTTAACAGTAGCTTTTGCCCGCGGTATATCGCTATTAACTTATATTTCGTCTTTTAGGTTAATTCTTAGGTAATTTATATAAAAACAATTTAAGTTCTCAACTATAAGTTCATTTGGTTATTAGACAAATTTAAACTTCTTACCTTACATTTTAATATAAATATGCCGAGAATCGTTCCATAACGCAAACTTAGTCCTAAATTACTCCTAGCTTCTAAATAAATTACCATTACATTTACACTTTACGTAAAATACGCGAGGATTACACATTATTCACGCACACACCTTAATTGGGTGACATTAGAAAATTGGCCAATTACATTTCTAAGAATTAAACTGAAATTACACGATTAGCGAATAGTTAGAAAATCAAAAGATTGTTGTTGGTTAATTAGACACGCCTCTAAAGTGAAACTGATATCTTGTTAATTGTTATAACAACTAGTTGTAGTAGTCGTCTTCGCTCCCATAGAATTCTACTTATATTATAAATACAAAAGTTTGTTAGGATATGTCTGTGTGTTTGTTACTCTTTCACGCAAAAACTACTGAACCGATTTTGTTGCAACTTGGTATCCATATAGGTAAGGGTTTAGAATAACATATGGGCTACTTTTAATCCCGGAGTTGCCACGGGATTGTAACTTCTAATCCCGGGGGGGTAAAACCGCAGGGCGTTATATTATAGTCTAGTAGTTCGAAAAGTAAAAGAATTTAAATCAGTCCAGTACTTTTTGTCTAAACAATACAAACATCCATTATTAAGCATCTATAATAGTCAATATAATATTGATCGCAACTTTCTACCATTCGTACGCAAATTCAGTAAATGTAATCTTGCCTTATTTAAGTAATTTCGCGTTAATTTGCAATTTATACCCATTGCGTTCTTGAGAACCTTCCCACGGCGTTACAGAGCTCAACATGTGTACATTATATAAGCAATAAGCTAGACACTAAATACATTGGAATTAATTTAAACTAATTTTAAACCTTTTAACAATTATTTTAGCTGTTATAGTTATATTATTCAAAAGTAAAAAAAAGATAACGTTTCACATCTGTCCAGTCAATTTATTGTTTGTTTGCATAGACTCCGAAATTACTGGAAAGATCTGAAAAATAATCTTTTTACCATAGGTTTCTATATCCCTGATGAAGATAAGCTATATTTTACGAAAAAATGGATTACTAATGCAAACGCAAGTGAAGCCGCGCTATTTTGTTATATTAGCATAATATGCTTCTCGTTATTCCAAAGATAATATCTTTGGAGTCTAGGGTTGCCAGATACAATCTGATAATTTCCTGTATATTTCTGGGGCCACGAACGTAATCAGAGCCTTTGGTCTTTCGGTCACTTTGTGAAAACGAATATTTTTCATTCTGGGCAGCAAACTAAAATAAATGGACAGGGGACAACACGCAAAATCCTGGCCATCCGGGATAATCCTGGCCATGTGGCAATACTATTTGTATCCAAAAAGCTGTTTTCGATGTTAGAGCAGTAAAATTACGAAATGTATTTTTTTTTGGTTCAGTCAAAATTGCACAGAATTTGATGCAATTTTAACTGTCCATTAATATCAATATGTTTTCACAATTATTAAGTTACAAAAGCTCTATGATTAGAAATTCATGGGAGAGCGATAGAAAGTTATCACTTAGTTGTTAATTATTTTTAAGATTAAACTTTTATTTCAAGTTACAATTGACTTTCAAATCTAAAGTAATATTATAAAGCGTTTTTTATAGTTTAAAAGCGCTTACCCTCGAAACTACAGTATGGTTTTGTGAAATACAACAATAAAAAAACTTATTTATTTATTTACACTTTATTGTGTTGATAAAAGTACAGATATTAACTTAAATTGTAATAACGTTACAAATTACAATCAACACAGAGGGCGGCCTTATCACTCAAAAGTGATCTCTTCCAGGCAACCCACTGATATAGGAGATGATATTGTAGGAGGCAGGTAAAAGTGTATTTAATGATATATGTAAGTTATATGCCTGGGTGAAACCACAAACAGCTAGTTGTAATATTAAATCAATCTATACTGTTATTAAAATGGAATGGCATACGATCAAACCATTGCAACTTGCCACAGGTTTGGTTACGATTTGTATTGAAATGACAGTTCTAATGACATGACGCAAGGCCGTATTGTGGTGTGTGGTCATAGCCTAAAACGTCGACAATCATTCGTTTGTTTTAGTTGCTAGTTCACAGATTAAAATTAAAAAAAAAATTAAATCTAGAACGCGACTTCCAATTCCATTTTTTAAATCTAGAATGTGACTACCAATATAAAATATTATCTATGTTCATTTTGAAATTCTTATTTCAATTGCTTTTTATAGAAATGTTTCATTTGTCACCATATTTTGTAGGGAAGGCGTAAGTATTCACCAAAACTATCTCGAGTTACTTCGAAAAAAAAATATTATTCGCATTATTCATCGCTTCTTCTTCTTATTGCAAATGGCAACTCCCAATCACATAAGTGACAGATCGCTTTTTGACATGTTCATTTAATTTGTATAAACCCGCCAAAATTTTGACATAAAAATGCGCGGCAAACGAACTTTTTGATACGCAAAGGTCATTCAAGCATGTTCGCTCTATACTCTATGGTGATAAAGAAAAGTTAATCATTACGAAAGTTAATAGACTGGTCGGAAGGTTAAGTAAAAAAGGAATAATGTGAAAGCGACTGTGACCCACTTGTCTATGATCTCTCGCGTAGGAGCTGCTGCATTGAATTATTGTCTATGTATAAAATCCATTACCGTGTGACTAGTCAATCACAAAGTATTACAGCGAAGTGTACTTCCCATAATTTAGTAAAAATCAATAGTGAGAAATCTTTATATTATATTTTAGTATTTTTTATTATCAATATTCTATTAGATGTTTACGTTTCATCAAATATGACTTGTAGTCAGCATAAAAACTATTTTTTGCTTTGTCAAAAATTCTTTGTTATACTAGAGAGCCAACTACCTGGTAAACGCATGATTTTCTATAAAATGTGACTTTTTCTACAGAACTAATTTAAGGGGGAAAGCTTTGTTTGTTTGGTTGGTTGTATATTAGGCTCAAAAACTACTAGACCGATTTTAAAAATGCTTTTACCATTCGAAAGCTACATTATCCATGGGTAACATAGGCTAGGCGCGCGTATCAGCTAGCTACTTGTACAAATGTAAAATATTTAAAAGGCACGAAAACCGTTCACGTGCTCTTATATATCGGATGTTTACATACAAAGCCGGTGAAAACTAAACAACAAACAAACGCAAAGCAAGCATAGGTAATGTTTCCCCGTCTCCTACGCTAAGTACGAAAGTAATGACGTGTGAAGTCGCGTGTTTTCTATCGCTTGCCGGTAAACTTTAGAAACTTATTAATATCTGTATGCAAATTGGACTTGACTTTCCATTTGTGTTTATTGGTTTTTAGCGTAATATTATATTTAAATCACTTAACAATTTGAACCAAAAATAACGAGAAAATGTAATTTCTATTTCTAGCAACATAGTTATTCATTTAATTTCTCATGGTATTACTGATAGTATCCTTTTTGACATGAGGAAATTCTGTATGGGTTAACCTCCCACTTAGGGGCAAGCGGCCGGGTTATTTGAGACATTTACACTAGTATTCTAAGAAGTTACCTTAATTTTACTTTCACTTAGTTTAAGTCAAATATGATGTATGACAAATTTCAATCGAAAATTCTTGATTGAAGTAACGGAAGGGGGTGTTAAATTTTCTTCATCGAAAATTTCTCAAAGTGAGTGGACGTGAGTTAGTAGAGATTTTTTCCCGACTCAGATGTAAATTTTCGTTAACAGAGGTGAAGTCGAAGATTGTTCGAGATACGTATTAGATACGGACGTTAGTGTACTGACTAAATCCTTTCTGTTGCTTTCTTTTGAGCTTGAAGTCAAGGGACTCTGGGATCTCTAACAAAGAACTCACATGGGTCAATAACTGATCCTACCAATAATACATCTGCATGCACACAACTACTGAACGGATTTGATGAAATTTAATAAATAGATGGACTACTATATAGGATACCTTTTATGAATGTATAGATCACGATTAAAAAGCAAGCGAAAAGGGCGGGTACTAGCTAATTTGAGGTAAGCTATATAATGTTGCCAATTTATATTTATCGGACGTTTTTCCCTCAAAAACCAGCATAGCCTTTACCGCAATGTCAACTTCGCTAATTTTGTGATAAGGTTATGTTTCATGACATTTTCCACTTGATATTTACGGTATTAAGGTCATTTGCGTGCATGGAAAACCGCGAGCTTTATATATTTTTAATGTTTATCAGTTGATGGTCAGTTTTTCATTAAAAATTCCAACAAAAGAGAGTCATTAAGTATTAAGATGAATTAGTTCATGTATTTGTATTATCGTTAGAAAACTTAAGTAAGACAATTATATATTACCAAGAAGAATTATATGTACTTAATAATGAAAACCGACACACTTAGAGCATTACTGCGTTGAATAATCTTTTTACACCGACTTACTTTTTAACCAAAATGTGCATCAATTTCTACGAAAAAAATGTAAGCAAATAAATAATATCAAAATTCCTTGTCCTCAGGCAAACACCTGGTCTTCTCCACCGACCCTGAGTCCGTGAAAGATGAATTCGCTTTCGACAACCCTGGCTTCAGGCAAGACGAGAGGAACTGGCAGAACGAAGCACCAACTCTACCTTTGGGTGGGAAGAACCATGGTCTGAATGTAGAGTTCACCAAACCAGAGCAAAGCAAAGATGACTCTTATATACAGGTAAGATCTCATATATCTCTTACATGCCAGGTTTAGGAAGTTGAGGAATTGGCATATAGAAGCACCAACCGTAACTTTAGGTGGGAAGAACCATGGTCTGAATGTGGAGTTCTCAAAACCAGAGCAAAATTCTTATATACAGGTAACATCTCATGTACCACTACCATGCCAGGTTTAGGAAGGTGAGGAACTTGCAGATTGAAGCACCAACCCTACCTTTGGGTGGGAAGAACCATGGTCTGAATGTGGAGTTCACCAAACCAGAGCAAAGCAATGATGATTCTTATATACAGGTTAATTCTCTCTTTTAAAGAAAAGGAACATAACGCTGCATGACCATACTTTGGTGGGAAGCAGCAAGTTCCAGTGGTAAATTAAAATAATAAAGGTGGCAAATAAATTCGTTCTAGAGGAATGCAGAATAGTTCCTTGGTTTTTTTGGCATGATAGCTGGCGCAAGGCATTATTCAGTTTTGGCCCCGTCTAACAAAATGAAGATGCAGGGCTGGTGGGAAGACCCAAGAACGAAGACGAAAATCTAGCTCCAGGCTAGAAAACACGAGTATAACGTGCAAAATATACGCTAGATAAGTTAGCGACACTGTTATAAAAAAGAAATTGTCAACAACCATATTATAAAAATAAACTCTGAATAACAAAGTATTTCCATATCTTTATTATATTGTAATAGTCACTAGAACGCGACAAGAGGTATTTATACATTTTTATCGTTCGGAAATCGGCTTAAATGGGAATAAATTTTAAATTATACATAACCCTACCGTAAAAAAAATTACCTTTAAATTTATTGGTTCTCCGACCCTTCCAATATTATGTAACTCACGTCCGCTGAGGCAACATAAATACTGGTTAAAATTCTTCATCTTACTAAACTATCTGGCAAGTGTCCATATCAGCTAATAACGTAAGGCTGTGGTAGTACTGTTAAATCTGTTAAATATTCCGTGGTGGTAATATTGCGTTGTGATAGAGGAGCGTAGATTTATTTATGTTAACCTAAGTTGTTGTAAGGTGACGATAAAGAATAAATACAATAAATAAATGCTTCTGGACATTTAACACAGCGCCATCTAAAACTAAACTAAGCAAAGCTTGTAGTTTGTACTATGGAAACTAGATAACTGATAGACATACTAAAATATACTTTTTTTTGTAAATACATACATACTATAGATACATTAACACCCACACAGTAGATAATTACAATCTTTATAACATTATAACTTTCTACCCGTGGGGATCGAATCTACACTCTCCGGCGTAATAGACCATTGTTGTATGCACTGCACCAATCGGGTCGTCAAAAGGAGACCACGCTCGTTAAAAATTGCACTTATAAAAGTATACTTAACCTAACATGCTAAAATTGTCATCTAAAATTTAGCTAGAAGTTTTAAGATCAGCTGCACGTATTTCACATAATACTAGAATTATTATTGCGTATGATCGCTCATTGACCTGCCTATCATTATCAGAATTTTTCAAATCCATTCAGTAGTTTCGAAAATTAGTGCGTGTAAACAATCATCTTTTTGTCCTATAATACTACTATACTATGAAATTTATTTATATTATGTTCTCTGTTCTCCTTTTATACTTAATTAATCAGTTAGAATTTATATATAATGATCTTTTTGATTGTATAAAGATTCATCATTTTTCATTCTGTTCACACTCTTGCCCACGGTTCATACTTACCTACCTGTGTTCTACATGCTGCTTTATATCATTACCAGTTTATTTTCTTTGTAAATTAAAATTATTGATACAAGACATATATAAAATTTTATGGAGCATTTTCTTAAACTGTTAAAATTTTTGAAAGCTAGCGCATCCCGACTAGACAGTGTCATCAAATAAACCAAACATAATAATTTTATGAATATATGTATACCATTAATACCATAGTAAATCCGTCGTAATGCGTAATGGAGAGAAACCAGTTGCGCCCGCGCATAATACCGATCCACATTCCGTTCTAACACGGTGGAAATTGATCTAAGTCGTCACATATTGAAGTTATTCCAAATATGTAAAGAATTCTTTGTTTATTTAGGTCAACCATAGACAATCTAAAACAGAAAAACATTGAGAAAATTTCAATAATAGATCGATCCAATTCATGAGATTAGCCTCTTGAAATAAAAAAAACAGACTCTTTAGCTTTATATAATTAACTAGCTTTCCTCAAACAGATGATATTTGCACTCAGACTGCCCGAGAGATGCCGCTTGTATTCAATTTGAACATCCCAATTAACCAAGCGATTTGGTGCTTCTTTTCAAGGAGCAAGCAAGGAGTGGAACAGCTTAGGCTGCTATTTTTCCTCACTAGTATAATCTAGGCTTATTGAAAGCAAACGTGAATAGGCACTTACGAGTATTAAGCTGGTATGCTCCATCCTAGACCACGTAATCACTTTAGATCAGGTGTAACGTTGGTCAAATGCCCGCTTAATCTATCTATCTATCTATTTCTATACATATAAAAATGAATTGCTGTTCGTTAGTCTCGCTAAAACTCGAGAACGGCTGAACGGATTTATCTTATCTTGGTCTTGAATTATTCGTAGAGGTCTAGGGAAGGTTTAAAAAGTGAGAAAAATTCGAATGATTGCCGGGTCCACGCGAGCGAAGCCGCGGGCGGAAAGCTCGTCTAATATAAAAAATGACTGTTTTGTGGTATAAGATAAGAATAGATGGAAATATTCAGGCTACATGGTCCTCATTTAAAAAGGCTGTACTTTACTATATTGATACAGATAATATTCAGCATGTCCTTGCCACACAGTAGCGTTATCTGATATCAGATATTTACAAAGTTTTACTCGGTTTTAAGTCTTATAGCACGTTTACAATATCCCTGCGAGGGACGTAACATAGCGCAACGTATGCGTGAAACATCACTTTGACAGGTTGAATAGGATATTTAAAAACAATAACTATGTCCACGAAATTTAGGAATTATTAATTTCTTATACTTGAATTTTTAAGTATTCTGTTTTGATACAAGAATATGTATTATAGAGATACGGGAGTTTAGGACCGATTATAATTTTCATAGTTTTTAATTTCGTTTAAGTCCACATTACACCTTACAGTTAGATACTAGCATCTCTTCTGATGATTCTCTACCATTCTTTGATGTTCTCTCGCTCTCTCTTGATATTCAACCATGTTTGTTTATATTGCTTAGTCAAAAGCAGAAAATCTTTATAGAATTATATGATTTCGTTGTATGGGTTTCAAGATTTTTTAAATTGCATTAGAGTTCAAAACAATTGATATTTTCTACAAATTCACATCATTCATCTATATGTAAACCAGGTTTTACCTAACAATGTGACTCACAATATATCTCGATTCAATTTTAAAACGATATTTTTATTTCTATACATTATATTGTATATAGGTAAAATGACGCCATCGGGTAAATCTGTGTGATCATAACAAACAAGAGATTAATGTAATCTTGTTTGTGGTTTAACGAATAAATGGCGATTCGAAAATTAAAACTACAATTAGAAATAAATTGTGTGTTAAAGAAATTTTTTTTTTCATTAACCATCATTTTAAACTAGTCAAGTGAATTTACACTGTGTTCAATAATTCATGGATAAAATGGCACCAGACGGTGAGATTACTTATAAGTACTTGAGAAAAAAATAAATACATACGCGGAATTACGAGTAATGCATAAAATAATCAGAAATAAGTTTTCAAATCCAACAGTAGTTTAGAAGAAATAGCGCATAGAATTAAACTTAAAAAAACATCCACTTATAATATTGAAATGAAATGAAATGAGAATAAACTTCAAAAATTTTCCTTTATTTCACTCAAAATTAATCAATCGATTTATTTTTTAGGCTAATCCATTAATTTATAACTAATTATAAATCAATATTCTTTTGCTTTATTTATTAAGGTCAAACAATTAATTTCAGATATGGTAATGTTAATTGACTTTGAATGTGTTGGTTTCATTAGTACAGTAATTATAGTCATTTATTTTTAATTAAAAAAATAACAAATACAAATAAAAAACGTGATCTTTTTAATATAACACGTGACAAATGATCCTATTTCTTGTTTTCATTATTGTCATCTCAACCGAACTTACATAACGGCTTTTTTGGCTATTTCAAAAGTTACAAAAAAAATAATTAGAAAAGAATTGTTTATAGTTAAAATTAAGGATTATTTTCTATTTTTGTTTATTAACACCAAAATCTTCAAACTAAAGGAATACAGTTATTTAGCAACCATTTTGCGCTCTTTATGACTATGCAATAACTTCTATCCTAAAGATAAAAGATAAAGATATAAAAAGATTCCAAAGGCTTACTTCACACGGATGCAATGTTAGTACAGCTTCATTAAATATGATGTCATCGTTTTAGTAAAAACTATTTTATATGAACAATCGTTTTTTTTCCAAGTTTTTGCTCCACCTGATAAAGGTCGACGTGAATTATCTATACTAATATTATAAAGAGGAAAGATTTGTTTGTTTGTTTGTATTGAATAGGCGCAAAAACGACTAGTACAGAAATTCTTTGAAATACCAGGAATGACATAGGATAGTTTTTATCCCGTAAATCCTACGGGAACGGGATATTTTCGCGGGTGAAACTGTGGAGCTCAGCTAGTATAAAATATTTAATATCATATGTTTTGATACCTTTACCATTAAGTAAAATTATTAAAAATTTCGCATATTTTATATAGTTAATAACTGCTCCCCGAGCCTTCCTCAAAACATGACAGTAGTTTCGAGATTAGAAGGTAAACACACAAACAAACAAAAAAAACTTCCGTTTTATAAAATAAGTATAGTATATAAAATACGATATTATCTTTACAAAAATTGATTCTTGAATATTCTAAAGGTACATATTATGAATCATTAATTCATTATATTATTCCATGACGCGGAATCTAATAATCGTTCATAGTACTTAAAATATACCATAAATAATAATTTACAGCAATTTCCTATAAACTAGATTAAGCACAGTATTATTTAGAAGGATCGAGTTACATTGAGTAATGTGACCACAAAACTTAGGCACCGAGCTAGTAAAATGAGGCTAGTTCATATACAATTCTCTTAATCTATACTATTACTATATAATATTATAAAGCTGAAGAGTTTGTTTGTTTGAACGTGCTAATCTCAGGAACTACTGCGAAAAAAAATCTACAACTAATCTCTGGTCCGAGTCCAAATTTTTTTTTAGTGTTAGATAGCCCATTCGAATATCGAGGAAGGCTAAATGCTATATATCATCCCGATATTCCCACGGCAGTCGGTGCCTTTATCTATTTTCAATTTAACAAGATTTTGCACCGAATTTGTATAGATTTCAACAAAAACAAAATAAAGGTTATTTTATACTTTTTAGAGTGAGGGAGTCGGTTCTATTTTTAGCAAAAAGTTATTATTAAATCACCATGTATGTACACAATTGTTTCTACTAAAACTTTTTCGTCTTTTTATTTTTTGCCTTATCTATGTTCAATGATATAAGTATTAATATTATTTTGTTTTTTTCTAGCGCGCCCGCATTCGTAAAGTGAAGCTATGGGCTCGAGACTTCACTGGGCTGGGTTTGACGTGTGGAGGGGGTGCCAAGGAGGGTGTCTGCGTACAGTCTGTGCTACGGAGTGGTCCCGCGGCAGCTGCTCGGTTACAACCAGGTATGTTCCAATATGTCCAATTCGTTCCTCCTAACCGAATTTCGGTCACGGCGGCCAATCTGTACAGAGTTCAGCCAACTGCGCGGGAGATATTATAGTGCACAAGTGTGTGCGCAAACACAGGTGCACTCTCTATTCCTTTACTCTCATAGCCCGATGGGACGGTAGACCGACACGACCGGAGAGAGAGATCAGGCGCAGGACCGACGGCTTTACGTGCTCTCCGAGGCACGGGGGTGCTCCAGCACCGCCAACTTCCAGACTCAGGGCTGTTACTGAGATTTTTTTGTCAGAAAAATCCCAATATCATTTTTTTTGGCCCCACCCGGGATTCGAACCCGAGACCCCTCGATCTGTAGTCAAAGATGCAACCACTAGACCAACGAGGCTGTCATATGTCCAATATGTTCTACATTGACAGGAGAGAGAGAGAGAGCGGTCAGCTACAATGAATAAATTCTAACTCTGAGACTTCCAAAAATTTTGGCATATGAATGTTTTAACTGCTGTTGCACGCAATTACCTTGTGAGTGATTTGTGGATAACTTGATTTTACACAGTAATGGTTAGGTATACAATAATATCAATGTTACCTATGTACTGTGCATCTGTTTGTTTTCCCAAATAAAGAAAATTAAAAAATAGTCCTGCTTATCGGGTGGTGTCATTAATTGAGAAAAGAAGTAAGTCCTAACGTATTACACCCGATCATAATACTGTGGACCTGGTTGGTGAGTTCCACCAAAAAGACGTTTATTCTATATTTTAGCTATAAATAATAACCTACTAAAATTACAAGCGCCTGATCTCTCCGGTCGTGACGGTCTATCGTCCCATCGGGTTATGAGAGTAAAGGAATAGAGAGTGCACCTGTGTTATATATCTCCTGCGTAGCTAGTCTCTGTTGAGATTAGGGGAGCTATTATTATTTATTCTTAATTGAGAGACTAAGATTACTATCTCTACATTTCAGGCGACAAAATCAAGAGCATAAAGATCGAGTTTTCTGGAACACCTCTCGAAGATGCTGTGTCCATCCTCTCCCTCGCGTCTCCATACCCTGTGGAGTTGGAGGTGATGGAAGGCGGGCGGATTAGTGGTGAGGGCTGGGGGGTGCACCATCCCCTGATGAAGAGGGCGGGGTCCACCGGCGATGTTAGTACGGTGAGTTGAGAAAACTGTCTTTAAACAATTCAGATTTATTTGCAAGAAAGTGGTTACAGAATGTTACATATCACAGATCAACACATTCGTCAATTTCTGGCATCCAAATACAATCATAAAAATACAATATTTAGATGATATTACAATGTCATAAATTCACATTTCTATATCATTGTACGAATGTGAAGATTGCATAAACTCCTAAAAATATTAAATTAAAACTTAGGAAAAAAATACATTTGTAATAAAACAGTTTTAGGAGTGGTTCAATGGATTTTTGTATTGTTGTACGAAATATCGAAAGAGCTAGGTTGAACTGATTTTTTATCATTATTCACTAAATTGATTAGAATAACAACAGGCCTGTGGCTTTCTATATTGTATTAAGTATTATATTAAACTTCGAAATAATAGATTTCTGACCTTTTATCGTTTATCCTAAAAAACTAAGCAGGATAAATGTAACGATACTCTATAAGCATAATAAAGAATACTTTTCATAATTGAATGAATGAAAAGCGAATTCAAAACTAAACAAGACATACCATAAGCGTCGAATACAATAGACACCATAAACTTTAAACTATGCATAACTTTAACGTATCAATCACATACAAAACAAAACCAAAATACATTGAACCCTGTTTACATATAAACTTATTGAAACAAAAGCTCAATCTTATCAGGCCATAGACAGATAGAAGATAACGTCGTAAATACGTAAATAGATATTCTGTTTTGAATTTTATCGTAAACAAAATAAGGATGCGTTTACAATAACAACGGTATTGTCGAAGGATGTTTTGAACGCGTACATGTTTGAAATTCAATCATGTCTGCGATTATGGAATTCTATTGTTGAAATTGTTAAAGTATGTATTGATATGTTGGAACGTCGCTTGCGCATGATAGTGTATTATGATCGATTATGTTTTTAATACTTTGAGAATCTGTGTTTTCCCACCTTTTATTTAAAGCTTAATGAACTCACACGACCTTTACTTTAAAAGTAAAAAATGTCAACTTAAATGAAGTTAATTTTGTTTACATTTTTGTGTTATTAAGAATACCATTACAAAATGTATTTTTTACCTATTCTTGAAAATATATTTGTTATACCCTAACTCTTTTTTTAGTATTGTAATTAATGTTATTTTCATATCATTTCAGCTGGAAAAAGAAGGAAAACTGTTGCATCCTCCAATGTCACCCAACACATCACACTCAAACAACTCTACCCTCGAAACAAAACACAGCAAGGGTGGCATAAAGAAAATAATCACAGAGAAAATCATCACTTCCACCACGCTCGAACGAAATAAGAAAGAGAAGAAAGATGCGCCAACAACGCTAGAGCGAGAGAACGAGAAGAATCTGAAACTCGCAAATAAAGCTAGACATCCCGATGTCCCACCAACGTTTAACAAACCAGAAAGAACTAAAGACAGACATTCCATGGGCAGTGATGTACAAATAATACAACCAGAGAACGGAATAGCACACAACATAGAACATGCTGAAGTGCAAAAGAGAGAGAATGATCCTAAGAGAGGGATGAAATTCGGAATTCGTGTTCTACCACCAAATGTACCTGATGACGGCGTGCTCAAACAGAAGAGCGTTGAAAATGGCGCGGTTATTTTAGAGAAGAAAGCTATAGATGAACCTGATAAGCCTGAACCACAACGACCAGCTCCCACCGCACATATCAAACACGAAAATGAAATAGAACAAAAGAAACCGGTCGTAGCAAAACGACGGGAAAAAATGGCGCCTCCGATACCTAACGCTCGAGTAAAGGCGAATGAAAGTGACACAAGTATCAGTCAAGACACAACTAAAACCACAGATATCTCGCAGTCATCGTCTTTCGCTAGATCTGATTTGAATTCTAGCGGCATCAAAAGAGACGAGAATGGCATACCTCAAGAGTTACCTCAGCATATGTTCGACGCGGCTAAAGCTGCTAGGAGCAATAGAAAGAGTTCCGCTGAACTTATTCAAGAGAAGGAATACAAAGAAGAAAAGGAACAGAAGAAGGAAGAAGCACCAAAACCAGCGAAAAAGTCGAAAGGAAAAGCTCCTTCACCACCAGCAGTTGAAAGAAACAGAAGCGATGAAAATATGTTAGAGCAGTTACAAAACTTAAAAGACTTCTTGAAAAACGAGAAACACCATTCAAGTCTCCTATTTGATACTTCGGTGACATCAAACAAATCTTCATCTACGATTTCTTACAATACCTCTACTCCCAAAGTAAACAAAACGAAGCGTTTGGAAGAATCCATCAACTTTAGCCAAGACGATATAGATGATATCGTTTCTAAGCCTTTTAAAAGAGAAAGTGATTCATTGAACAACTTCTTTGAAGATTCGAAATCGAATCTATCATCAAATCAAGATGTACACTCTGTGATGTCTTTGAATAATAGTGACAAGAGTGAAAAGGGGTCAACTACTATTGAACTAAATAACAGTGATATAACAATACATAGTTCACCATTAAATGACACTATTCGTTCAGGTTCCGATGATACCTCTATAATGGATGATAATGAAAGAAAAGCGGCATCTTTGGGCGATCTATCTAGATTCGATTTAAGAGTCAAAACCACTAAAACATCTACAGGTACTCTTGAAAGAGCGCAAAGCTTAGATATATCTGGTGATGACGTAGAGATTCAGGAAACTACGCTATCACCTAAAAAGAGGAAGGCCATGTCTGTAGTAGAAACTACCTTCTTCGATTCTGGTACAGAAGATATGTTACCAGAAATGATTGACCCCGATAAAGGAATATTAATAAAGCAGAAGGAACCACGTTTAAGCTTAAATATCGCAAAGACTTCTGCAATGGAAGGTCTTAATACGTTCCAAAGAAATCGTCTTAAGAAAGGTTCGGAATTTGGTAACTTGGAGGACGCTATTGTCAAGGGTTCATCAAGTTCAATAGAATCAGATAAAAACAGCTCCCAGGAAATACATATCAGAAAATCACAAACGAGCTTAGATACTACTCAAGAAAGCGAGCATGAAACATCTGATCATTTAGCGCGAAGAATTATGGATGAAAATATGCGAGTCCACTTAAAATTGGTGTCTGAATTTGCTAAATCTACCTCGGATGGTAGTAATGTAAGCTCTTTGGATAGCACACAAGATAGTGCCACAACAACGACGACTACTACAACTACAGAAACAAAATTATCGCCAATTAAATACGAAGAAAAGATAACAATGAGCTACGATACAAACATTCCTGATGATATGAAGGTGTCTCGGAATACGTACGTCAATAGTTTGGAAAGACCAAAATCGGATATGATGAAGAAATTATTGGCTAAGAATCCTATTTTCAACGTTCATCTTGATCAAGGCGCGCAAAAGCATGAAGCTACCACAAGCAAAGAAACTCCAACACCGATGACTGATTCGTTAAAATCTGCAATGCATCAACCAGATATTGTTAACTTTGATTTAAAAGGCTCTGAAGCTAAAACAAAGGAATACGACGAATTCGTCAGTAATATTAGAGTTGGTTCAAACAACAACAGCCTAAACTTCAAACGAAAATCACAAGAAATTGTTACTTCAGAATGGAGCGAACCAAAAGAAAGCCAAGACGTACAAACAAGCAATATTGTGACTATAACGACCAGCGAAAAAACTGTACCAACAGAACGGAGGACTTCTTACACAAAATCCATTGAAATCGGCGAACCAAATGTAAGACTTATTCCCGATTTGGTTGAAGGTATTAAAAGAACCGAAGAAAAAGAAAGTAGGACTCTATACATGGAACCGGCAAATGTTTCCTTAACCATGCAACAAGAACCCGTTCAGAAAACGGTTACAGTAAATGTAACGGAAGACGAATATGGAAATAAAGTCATCACACAAAACGTAGAAAAGATATCCACGAAATATATAACTACTAAAACAGAAGCTCCCTTACAAGTTGAACAAATAACATTCGGTATTATGAAAGGAAGTGGTAACATTGACGAAATAGAATTAGAAGAGGGGAACGTTAAAGACATTGATAAAAGAGTTTTGGAAGAGATAAAACGACAGAATCCTAACATGCATTTTACTACTGAAGAACCATCGTATACAAGAACAGAAACTATTATACTTAATACAACAGATATGGATGAATTTGAAGCGAAAAGATTAATGGAAAGAATACAAAATGATCCTAACTTTATGACACAAAAGACTCCTGAAGAATTGGCGCGTTTGGGAATCAGAACAATACGCGATATGGAAGAAACGCAAACTGCCAATGACGATTTAGTCGAAGTTACAAAAACGCGGTATTCCATAAATACTTCAGCTTTAGATTCCGATAAACAATGCAAATTGGAAGCAAAAGACCGCGAACAAGAGGAACATGTCACAGAAATACAAGTGGTAACGCCTCGTACGGAAAAAGTAACACAACAGAAAACCGAAATTAACACGGAAAAGATTTCTAGCAGACAAAGAGCACCCCCAAATATAACATACCAAGAACCTTTGCTATCATACGAATTGGACATCGAATTACTCAACGACTTTATATCAAACGAGCGCCATTTTTCCGCGAAACAACAAGCCGACGCTAAAAAACGAACGAAAACGAACCAGACCACAACCGAACCAAAGAAACGCCATTCAGACTTCGACTTACCAAGAAACAGTCACATTAAATTCCGCACCGCTACTTACGAATCTCCAAAAGGAACGATAGTCACAAGCACGGATTTAGAAAATAGACGCCTTTCGCAATTAGACCAAATGCAACTTAGAGCACCTAGCGAGCCAATTCCGAGTCAAAAACCGGTTATTTCGGCGAAACCGAGCAATATCCCCGTCAAAGCATCCGATAAGAAACCTCTAGCTGGATTAGTGTCTTCGAAAATTCCAGTATTTTCCACACAGAAATCTTTAAGTCAAGAAAATCTGACTGACAAACATTTCTCTTTACCTGGATCCACGCCCTTAACTTTAAGCAGTAGTTCAGGGAATATTTCAGTAACTTCGATTAAAACTAGCTCTAGAAGCCCGAGTGGCGGACGATTGTAATATTTTTGTTTTTTGTAAAATATTGGCATTATTAAGGTATACTTACCTTTAGTCTAGTTACGAGATTTCAATTTGTGCCAGAAGTTTTACCAACGGTAATGTCTTCTAAGCGAAAATGTGCCTTATTATCTTTAAAATTCGACTTTTCTTAGAACATTTAGTTCGGTTGTGAAATAAAACGTAATTTTAAAACGTAGTTTGTACAATGTCACAATAAACGAAAATATATCACAAACATTCCGTCCGAAAAGTATTACCATTTAATAAAAATAACAGTAACGTTAGAAATAGACTTAATATACGTTAATTTTAATATATTATAAAAGTTTTAATAACTTTGTCTTCCAAATATGTCGGCATCATTGACTTACGAGTAAGGTTTACATATTGTTGTTTTGCATTTTGCGAATTTTTAATGTACTTAATTTTATGTTTAAGTCGTATCTTGAACTTTTATTTCATTAGTATTTTAGTTATTATGTGATCACGTTGGTAAATTAAAGTTTTTATATGAAGTTATTATGTTCAATGTAATGTCGCGCAGTTAATTAATCACAATTATACAAATCGTATTTTATTAATGTATTATATTATTATGATGAAATAAATACAAATTATAATGTTTTTGTGTTCTTTATTTAATGCATTTTTTATTAAACATTAATTTTATTAATACCCATAAAAAACATTTATTTCTAGAATTTTCGCTCGTTGAAGGAATATAACCTAATCTAATATTTCTATGGTAACATCCCACAGTAAGCTCCAAAGAAATAATTTTTAACAATAATAGTATTATACTTTAATAATAAAGAACTACAACAGAAACAACAAGTAATTTAGATGTTCAAAAAATATTTATTTCAGTATCAAAACAACGATGTCTTTAAAAGATCAAATTAATTAAAACGTATTACCGTATCACTTGATGCACCTAATTTTCATTACTAAAAAAGTGGAGTTCATGGGTACCCACAATTTATTTTGTAATTAAATTTTTGTCACAAATTAGACCGGTTCCAAACGTAATTTTCAAGTTCATGACTGCGAATTTAATTTATAACAGACTATATACCATTCACTGATATTCTATGTGAAAACTTGACGTTGGCGAATTCCGTCTGACACAGGAGGGCCAGGAACAAAGGAAGAATTTAATTTTGTGTTGGATTTTAAAAGAAGACAAAATAAAATGCAATAAAAAACTGTTAATTTTATTCGCTATCCCTTTGCGAACTTACAAAGCGCGCTCTACAGTTCCTCTTACACTCCCTTTTAAAACTTCTTTTCATACTTTTCTTGCACAAATACGCACTGCATACAACTTTGTATGTACTTATACAGGCTTTTCTGCAAATTTTCGCTGCTCTTTTGTCGCACGAGTCACGCCATGATTTTCTAAGCATTTCTGCCTGTGTTTTGTTCAGTTGTAAGCCCTCTATTACATCAGAATTAGTACTATTATTTCGGTTGAAGTCTTTGCTTAATGTTCTATAGGGCTCTAAGTGAAGCTCTGGTAGGTCTGATCGCAATAAGTTATGCTGAAAATATTAATAAATCGATAAATTAAATTTATATTGGTTCGACGGTGAACGTAATATAGTAGGTACAGTGTATTGAGTTATGGTAGTATATCCTACTAACCTATCCTACCAACGATAATGAACTATGACTGCCCAAAACAATAAACAAAAACTACCTTCTCTTGTTATGGAACTTTTTGAAGTCGTACAAAAATATCTACTTACGGGTAAAATAACAAACATATAATTTCTTTCATCATCGACTTCATTAGTATCCGTCGAAGTAGATTCTATTGGTTTTAAATAAATCCTTGTTTCGGCCATTTTCTGAAATAAACAGTTATTTAACATTTTATTTTCGTTACTAGATTCGATGCAACTTTTATGAAGTGTAAAAATCTTTTAAAAACCCATATCGACATCAAAAATTAGTTAATATTTATAACTGTCTTACCGCAAATAAAACAAAAGTAATCAAATATTTTAATCTAACATCTTGCGTCAAGAAAAACATGATGATTGAATAATAACGATTTTCTTATAAGGAAAACCATAATCACTACCATATACTTGTGCAGTCAATTATAATAAAACAATTAATAGTTTGCACGCGTTTATTTCATTAAAATTAAATGACATTTTTTGTTATTGTTTTTACGTTATATGTTTCTTGAAACATAGCTCATTCAAAAGGCGGCAAATTCAAATAAAGAAGGCGGCATGGAATGGAATGCACTAAGCAGGATTTGTTCTTAGTTTTTTTTTTTGCTGATTAACATTTTAGAGAAAGAATGGACATTTTGGAAAAGACGGTTAATTCTTTCGTTCTTGGTAGACGAATGCACAATCGCCCCGTTTTTGTTTTTCGGTGACATTATGAGCATGACAGTGGGCGCGTGGTGCGGCATTTTACATTTTTGTCCTCGACTAAAAAAAATATGAAGATCCGGGGCTGACAAATATAATATAAATTGGAAATATTACTATTTAATAGACTTTTTTTTAAGTTCGTTTATAAAAACAAAATAACTTTTTTATGAAAAAAAAATAGCTTGAATGGTGTGCATTTATTATTCTGATCTATGGGATGTAGAGTTATATATTTTGTAAAAAATATCTTATTGCTAACAAATAAAACAAATAGTTATTTAAAAAGTATTTATTGAATATTGAATTAAATGTTTTGATTAAAATCTTCTATCACACGCATCTCGACATTCAGTTCTAAATTGCCGGCGCATTTTGGACGTACAATCATATTTAAATTTTCGGCAAACGCGCCTATAAGCATTTTGGCACGCAAAGAAACATCTTCTTCTAGCTCTGACTATTGTTATAGTATCATTTTCACCGTATGTCTTGGGGTCGTCCGGGAAGAACAGTTCATCAGAGCTATCCCTATATCTTAACGATGTTTTGTCTGATAAAACTAGATTTTCTTTCAATGGAACACTCTTATGTTCTCTGGAGTCGTGGTTGGGGATATCCTGTAGATTTTTAATATTTTAGAATAACCGACATATAAACTAGTAAAAATGTCTGAATACTCAATTGAAGCTTAAGTTTGAGTGATGCGTAAAAAGAGTTACTTGTAGTCGACTTACGCATTTAATATAGTTGCAGTATTTTTAATGTAAACCTTCTGAAAAGGTAATTCATCCTTTTAAGTAGGGCGTTTTTTTATTTCAATTAAAAGGTATTTCATTGAAATACAAAAACGCCCTACTTAAAAGGCAACTTGCAAACAAAGTTGTATTTTTAATTTTCATTTTTTAGTTTTCTATCTTAAGCTCGCTATCGACACGGCTCCCGCTTACCATGATACCATCTTAGGGATTCAGGGGTGGCTGTAATGTCTATTGCGCCGGAGGGTGTAGGCTCGAGCCCCACGAGTAGAAAATTATTATGCGATAAACATTGTAATTTTCTGTCTGGGTGTTTATCTATCTATAGTATGTATGTATTTACAAAAAAAGTATGTTTAAGTATGTCTATCAGTTATCTAGTTTCCATAGTACAAGCTTTGCTTAGTTTCGGACTAGATGGCGTTCTGTTAAATGTCCAGGAATATTTATTTATTTATTATAATCCAGCCACGGTCCAGTCATAGCAGGAAAACGCTTGAGGCTCAACGACTCAAGGATGATTATGAAGAGTTTGTGACACAGGTCACATATTTAACACGTCCAAATAATGTCCAACCAGCGTTGCCAATGTGCGGGGAAGTCTCCGATTTGCGGGTAATTATACATCCATTGGGGAATGGTTTGAGGAATGGTGTGGGGAACGGTTCTATAAGGTATTTATAAGAAATAATGGAACAAATAATTGATTTTTGTATGTCGGAAATCTTGTGGGGATTATTGGGGAATTTAACTTTCATTTTCGGGTAATTGCGCATTGAAATTGTGAATTGAACATTGGCAACGCTGTGTCCAACACACTACCACAGACAGATAATATAATACTATACTAGATACTACTGAATGTAAACTAGATACTACAATGTGATTGATATGATAAAGGAGACAGATCGCAGTAAAAGGGAAAAAAATAATCGTAATAAAACCCTTATTTGTACGTACTTTAACAACAACGATAGTATAATCCTCCACCGGCTGATCACGTATCAGCGTTCTCAACAGTCCACTGAAGTTATTGTCGTTCAGTCTAATCATTTTGTTGATGGTTTTCATTCTCTCCTCGTTCACATTGATGAGTGACTTGAGCAGAGCACCATAGTCTTCGTGTGAGTGGTTCCATTGTAAGTTCTGGATTCCAGGTGGTTTAAATATCTTGTAAAAGATAATAGTAATTTAAACTAAAAATATGTAGTTACCTATATTTAAAAAAAAATCTAATATCTTTCTTATAAATCATCCAATTTAAATATCTAAATTTATTTGTAACCATACAGAATTACAACAAATAACAATCCATGGCATCTATCTAAATACAAAATAAAAATATAAGATAAAATGTTAGTTAAAAAAAAATACAAACAACAGAAATAGCTGTTTTATTTGAGTAATACTTTAAATGTTTGGTTTGTTGCATGAAAAGCTCAAATATCACTTTTACCAGCAGGGTTTCTATAATTTTGAAAAAGCTGCTGAAAAATAATATAAGTAGTTAATTTCAGTGAGGCGAACTGCATTTTTAGGGCCAATTATGCACAGTGGACACATCCGATGTGACAGGATGTATTATTCTTTTTATTGAAAGTCACACAAGTGCCTAAACTGATTCACATCGTATCAATCAAATTTTCAACATAAATAATTATTTTTGATGCGCAAATTATGCTTCGCTTTATGACACCAAAAGAAAAACTAATTGTTGAATTACTATTTAAATAAATACTTCTTACCAAGACTACAAAAATAAAGTTAATATTAAACTTTAGAAACATTTGGGTATGTCAAATCACAACACAATCATTTCTTATCAAAATTCGTTTATTTTACGGCTGTTTGTAAAATTACAATTTTCAAATTGAAAATGTGCATGTTACGTAATATGTAACATTAATGTGTTTGTGTATGTAATATAATTTTGCAGACTATCATTTAAATCGACTATTTTCGGGCTTCTAAGAATTTGTTTTACCGTCAGATATAGGCTGTTAAAATTAATATTTAATTAGTTAACTGATCTATTATAGTTGAAATATAAAATCTTTATTTAGAAAAGAATATAAGTAGGGAATATAGACATTTAAAAAGGTCTTTACATTTTTTACTGTAGACACCAACAATTAATATCTTTGTCAACATTGTATGTACTTATAGTTAAAATTAATTTTACATTTAATTTTTTATTTTATTTAATTATATGTAAAAATTAAAAACCATTTAAAATTCTCTGCTTCTTTTTATAAAACATACAACAAAGATTGAGAATTTATTTATTTATACATATTAATATTTGAAGTTTGCCCTTATTAACAAAATATAAATCTCACCTGTGCTTTAGTATTATTAAGTTAAGGCCTATAAATTAAGTGACAAAAAAAATCTTGGCTTAATATAAAAAACTCCATTTTTAAGTAGTTTTTGCAACATTACACTAAAACCTTCATAGAAGGACAAACTTTAGCAGTACATAAAAAATCACTTCATATACTAAATATACAGAATTTATTATTATTATTACAATTATTGTCCATATAAATTTATGTTATGTAGAACTCTGTCTATAGTTAGCGGTGTCCAATATTTTCTTGCCGCACATTGCACAGATCCCCTTTTTGTAGGCACACGCTTGGCAGTAATGAGATCCTACTTGGTGCACTTTAGTTCTACATATTCTGTAAATAAATAAAATTATTTAAAATATACATTAATATCATTATCAATTTAAAACACGAAGTTTACCTCATTAAAATAAAAGTGTAGACTAGCACATGCCTGTGGCTTAACTCATGTTGAATTCCGATAAAAAGTATTCTATCACCTATCTGTGCATGAAATTTCACCAAAATGCATCAAGTAGTTGAGGCATAAATAACATTCAAATATCCAAACTTCCACATTTTTAATATTAGTAGGATTGTCTGTGGAGTAACCATACGGTAGTCTAAATCTGTCTAAATTTATGTTAAAATACTCAAAAGTTGGTACACCGGTTTTAAAGTGAGAAAAACACCTAATCTTTTTACCTTTCTTGTTCATAATATTAGGGTGTAATCAATGAATATAATCAGGAACATAATCTAAGAGCTTAAGAACGAATTTATTTGTCGTAGTTTGTAAATAGATATACTATGACCTAGTTATGGTTATTTTTTATTTAATACACAAGAACTACACCACTGGTTTGTAGTTTGTGCATCTACATGTTCACAATAAATAAATACTTTTATAGGACATAGCATACTTACTTGCACTCATAAAATTTGGATGTATATGGATTATATCGGCCCTTTTTTGCCGTTAGCGCCTTATTTTCCCCAACTTTTCGTCCACCAGATTCTACAGTATTTCTTGCACCGGTTTTCCAGGGATCCGGGGTTATAACTCTTCCTAGCTTCTTTTCACATTTCTCGCAAACCATTGTTTTATAATATATTATATATTAAGCATAGAATATAATGTACTTTGTGGAAATAAGTATTTTTTTGGTACAATCGAAATTCACAATAATAACAAAGTTTGCAGTGACATATTTGTCAAATCACAAATGTCATTTGTCACTTTTCACATGGCAACTCTTATTGTATTCTTTCCAATACAGACTTCATATAACCAAAAGAAAACGTTGGGGGTACGGGGTTAGGGGTTTTGTTTTTTTTTTTAATTTCGTTATTTTATAGGTAATTTTAATGTGTAATATTATGTTTTTTAAGTTGTAATCATAGCTAGCAGCAGCATAGCAGTTTCTTTTCAATTAAAAAAGGAATAATAAGTTTCTTTTCCCCACCCCTTCATTTAAGTTGGCAAGGCATCTGCGACACTTTGCTGTTATAAATGTTCATGGGCTGCGGTCAGTTACTTAACATCAGGTGAACCGTATGCTACTAATAAAAATAAAAAATAGCGGAAGAGTTGTGTTTCTCTCTGGCATAACTTTGATTAATTTCAGATTTTGTTTGAAGTACCAGGTAAATATGTTTCGAGGAAATAAAAGCCCACACATTCTATTTTAAAATCTGAACTATATTGAGCAATAACATTATTGTGATTTGATTCGAATAATAAAGTACGTTACTATCTACATCATTGTTATTTAATCAAATAATAGTACAGGTTTTTTACTACATAATATATATATATGTATTTATAAATCTACAAAAATGATTAAAATAAAGTATATTGTGAATAAGCGAAATAATTTATCTAAATCCTATTTCCATTACAATAAATTAAAAGCTAAAACAATAAATATTGCACGAAAAATAAAATAACCTAATGCTAACTTTGGCTTGCTACTTTTTCGTTATCTTTTTGCGAACTATTTTGATTAATTTCTTTACTATGTTGATTTTCTGATACATTTTCTTCATATTGAGGAGTGTATTCTTGATTATATTGTGTATTATCATAATTCTGATCGGTGTAATTGCCATCTGTAGCGTAATTTTCGTACTGTCCCTCGTACTGCGCATTAGGATCTGCGTATTGTTGAGGATATTGTTCATAATTTTCATATTGTTGTTCAGAATATTGTTGTTGTTCATATTCTTGTGGATGATACTCACTTGCAGGTTGATTTTGATCGAAATTTTGTTCGTAATTATGATATTCTTGATCATAACCTTGTTCCTCATAATGTTGCTCCTGTTTTTCTTCTGCCGTGTTTTGTTCCTGTTGCTCCGGTTGATACTCGGTCAAGTTTTGTTCAGGGGTAATATTCGTATTTGATTGAGTTACATTCGGTTCATTATCATTAACGTTCATGACATTGTCTTCTTGAATTGAGCCCTTTGAGGAGTTTTGGGATAGCTTTCTTTGAGGTTCAACCGTTTCATGTGAATTTTGTTTGCTCATTTGTCTCGGCCTTGTTGTTTCTTGAGGTGCATTGACATTATTTTCTATAGGTTCTCTTCTATTAGGACTATCTTGTGTTTTTGGTGAATTTATATATCGGGGTGTGTCATCAACGATGTCGTTGTTTCCTCTGGTTGTGTCGTCTTCTCTGAATGCGGTGTCTCTGGTGGGCTCATCTCTGGTATAGTCTGGTCTGGTTGCGGCAGTGGTATCTGGTATTCTGACGGTTGTGGGAGAGTGCGTGGTTGGTGCTGAAATTAGCGGTATCGTATCATTGCATTTATTTACTCGTTTATAAAGTTTATGAAATTAATACTACTGACAAAGCAGAGAATGAGTAATTTTTTGATTGTTTGATATCAAAATCTCTAATTATACGAGATCCAAAAAGTATCTGAATAGTATCGGCCTTCAATCTACTCTTCTTGTTTGATCTTTACTATAGATTTTTCTTCTGACTGATTAATTCATCTTTGCAGATCCTAATATACTGAAGCTAAAAACGAAAAATGGACTGGATATTCAAAATTTTGGAGATTTAAAAAAGGGCCATTAGGTTGCACTCCCATAGAGCATATTTTAAACGTTGCATACATACCTTGAGTGCTAGGTGGGTGCGAATACGCAGATTGCATGGTTCGCCCCAGGGTCTCTACTTGACGCTGCAGAGTGCCCAGCTCTTGCCTGAACATACACACACAACGGTGATCACACGCACACACACGTGCTTTACCTTTATATTTTTTCGTACAGTCATATATGTACTTTAGGATGTATAAACTCTTTATAGTTGGGAAGCAATAGATATTATACTTGGATAAATTATTATCAATGCCAAAAGCATCCGTAAAGTTAGAGGTTAATTATATTAGTTAAATATTATTTTTTATACAAATTGTCTAACAATTACACATCAAGATTGAAACTATAATATAATTGAACACTGAAATATTTTCAAACTTTCAATCTACTACTAACTACATGTATCGGAAAAACAAATCATGCTGTCTCCTACAACTACACATGCTACTTCAACAAAATTTCCACTCTTATTTACTTCTGGTTACAAAACATTGTTCAGATTACCTCTTACCTTAACAGGATCATCGTCAGAATCAAATCGATCTATTGAAAGATCGCTAAGGTTCGTTATAATTTCATTTACATCATCTTTAGCACTACCATAATTACTTGACCCCTCATATTTCCTAGTTCTATATCTAGATGTGTAAGGTGTAGAGGTCAGGTATGTGCGGTCTAAGTCATATGATGAGCTAGCTGGGTAACCACTTAATGGGGTGTAACTTCGAATTGGTGCGATCGTGGTAGTGCAATATTTCTTATGAGAAGACCATAGGGTTCTAAGTTTTCTCATAAGTTCGGTATTTCTGCAAAGCAACTGTGATTTTTCGACTCTGAAAAAAAATTGTGAAGAGAAAAATGTGAAACTACTTAATTTAAAATAATAATTATCAACGTCTGTATAAGTTAAGAAATTCTCATGATTTGTTAAAGATATATGCAAACTATATAAATAAAAGAATATGTTAAGCCTTAGTTTATTAAACATTTAAATAATTGCCATCATTGCCCATTTATTGCACACACTTTTTATAATAGTACGCAAAATAACATGAATATATAAGTTATACAATCACAAGAAAGTAAATAAAGTTTTAAAATTTACATAATAATTTAACATAATAATTTAACATAATAATAAATTTAGCAAAAATCACAAAATTTTATAAACATCGAAATAGCTAGTGCAACTACAACATTTAAAACCGCTTCTATAATAGAGACCATCAATATATACGTATTGCACATGACGATTATATTAATAAACAATAAAAGTAACAATTTATTATATTATCTAAGAAATTACTGAAATGCTAACAGAAATGTTAATATTTAAGAACACACAATACTTTTAATACTTTAAGTAGTATACTTGTACTTTAATTATTCTCTTTTGTACCATCTTCTTGTAGTGCATCAATAGATTCTTTATTTTCATCTACCTCTCTTATATTTTCTATGTTTGTATTGGATTCTTTGATTGTATCCTCTGTAGGATTTTCATTTATTTCGATATTATTTGAATTATCTGTATTGGAATTGTTAACATCATTTATTGGTCCAACATCCTCACACACTTCTTCGTTATTCGCTGGGATATCTTGTTCTTTATTTTCTATTTCTATAGAATTTTTATTATTAGTAGTTTCTTGTACTGTATCCGGACTTTCTTCTTCACCACCAAAAACTTCTACTGTTTCCTTTAAAACGTGTACATTATTATCTGTAACTTCCATACTAATACTATTCTTAACACCTTTACTGCTATCAAGAGGAACTTCCTCGACTTTTACGTCACGTCTTTTTCTATCTTTTTTCTTAGGTTTTGGTATAAGTTTTACACTAATATCAACTTTGATTGGCTCCTTTTTCTCCCGTAAAAAGGGCTGTTGAATCATTAGTGGTAGATTGTAAATTTTTTCTCCATGTGCATTTGTGAGATCCTGATTTGTCGTTAACGGGCCAACAACGATTGGGTAGTTATTCGACGAATCGGACTCTTTTACGCGGCGCTTGGAACGGTTCGTAATTGGTTGGTCTCCTGAACTTGAGCGGTCGCGCTGTGTTCTGATTGGTTCGTCTACTCGGCTGCGTCTCTGCGCTCTGCCTGCCACCAATAAAAACACAGCACGACGTTAGGAAATATGAGCTGAATATGAGAAGCGAACGTTAAATTGAAAATATTCAATTTTAACGTTTGCTTAAAAAATTAAATCATTTAACAAACATTCAACAGATAGACAACCACACTTTCAATTTTTATTTTTGTTAATTTTAGACTGTGAAAGATTTAATATGGGTAATGATCGCAATTTTTTCAATAAAGAAATAAGTGCAATTAAGAAAGATAAATTTTCATGCAGAGAAATTTGAAAAGATTTCGTACTTATGTCTACGGTTTGCGTCGTCAAGCTTGTCTGTAAGCAAACGACATTCGTTGGTGAGTTTCTCCATCAGACTGTTTTGAGATTGAATCATGGACTCCAACCCAGCCACCGTTTTAGCTGTGGAACCAAATTTACTTCCTATAGAAATATGTCTAACTGAAGATGTGCTTGGCACTTATTGTCTAGAAGAATATATTTTGTATGTACAAAGTAGATGCTCAGCTAATATCACTCCTAATTCAAATATCATAAGGTTCTAATTAAGATTACTAATAAACAATCTGATGAATAAACTATTGAAGTTTTATACCAATTGAAAAGCCCTTTCATAACTATCTATCAACATGCAAGCGTTATAAATGAAAGGGTAAAATATAAATGTTTTGAAGGTGCCAACTAATAATAAAATGAATCATTCAAAACATCAATAGTTTACCCATTGGATGAAAAGACGTACATTACGGACGGCACATATACGTAAGAAAAAAAGTCTATGACATACCGTGTTTATTCTCTATGGACTCAAGCGCTGAGGAAAACTCTTTTTCCTTTTTGTTTTTCTCCGGTGATATCGGTGTTAATGTTTTCATGTTTATCTGTGAAAAAATTTAACATATAATTACTATTAAACATGTAGTACACATGCTTCTCAATATTAAGTATAGCAAAGGTATCAGAATACAGCCTTGCACAATTCCAATACTACAATTTTTTTCCTCCTGTGTTATCCTGTGCTTATATAATATGTAAACATATATTTACTGTACCTCTTTCTCCAAATTTGAGATCTGCTCCGACAGACGAAGGTTTTCACGTCGAGAATGAACAAGATCAGCGTCAGACCGATCCAAACGTTGACGCAAAGAATGTATCTAAAAAATAATTGAGATTAACACATTAATCAGAATTGGTAGAAACATAAATAGTAGGTTTAAAATTTTAAAACAAAGTTAGAAGATGTAATTTGTAGGACTATATAATCATGGGTGATATGACGAAAGAGTAAAAAAGTATTGTGCATTTGAGTTATTGTGTCAGATTAACGAGTTTTAATTTTTCCAATAAACTATTCTGTAAAAGATAATCTTAATTTTAATAACAATTTGTTTACTTATTTATTCTTCATTGTACATAATTACAGAAAAAAGTATACAAATTACAGACATTATAAAAAAGATGTTTATAAGAAGATACAAATGGCTATAAGCCACCTCTTACAGGCAACCTACATAGGGCAACGGATAGAATAATCATATATAGGTATAGGTAAAAAAGAAGAAATAATGTTTTGCTTTGGCATATGAATATTAATGGTTTTTACCTCAGAATTCAGACGGTTAGATTCATGTTTCGCCTGTCTCTGGTTCCTCTCGATAGTAAGACGAGCGCTGGCAAGTTCCTCCTCAAGCGAAGCCTTCTCAGCGTGGGCTTGAGCCAGGTCGGCTTGAAGAGATGCTGTAAGAAGTTTTTTTTATGTGTTTTAAATTTTAGTGCTATTGCCTTTATTGTATTATTATATAAGTAACCAGCTTGTCTTATGACACTCCTTTGAACTTCAAATAAACTTTATATTACTGTTATCAATACGAAATTTGACCTATTAAAGCACGATTTTAAACAAAATGAATTATTTATTTTACTCCTTTCACAATTTACTCCTTACCTGATTTATTCTTCAGTTCCATTTTGAGTTCTTCCAGAGCGGCATTCTTCATGGATAGTTCACGTTTGAGTTCGCTCTCTTCACGCCTTTGACGTTCAAGATCAAGCTAAAGAAAACATTTATTTTTAGAAATAATAGTTAATAGATCCAAAGAAAATTGACGTCCGTTTATTTATGAATAAATTAAATTAAATATATGGTCTTGTAACGAATAACTAAAAGCTATTTATCTAATAGAAGTAATGCTTAGAATTCTCAAACTTGACCACTTTACGACTTAAATTGGAATACTTCAAGGAGATATGCTGAAACCATTATTATTTAGCATTTCTTAATTTAATTTTAACTTTAATTTAATTTCTTACAATAGTATTACAATTTACTATTACTTATAACGAAATTGATAATAACTATATTGGTATTAAATAATACTGTAATTATATCCTTTCTAAGCTGACGAAGAATCAATTAAAGCTGTGTATGAAAAAGACTTTTATTATAAACTAGCGTTCCACCCGCGGCTTCGTTCGCGTGGACCCGGTAATTATTCGAATTTTTCTCGCCATAAAAACCAAACTTGAACTTCAACGAACATTTAAAAAAAAGAATAGTCCAAATTGGTCCAGTCGTTGTTGAGTTATGCGCTTACCAACACATTTTGCGATTCATTTTTATATATAAGATTTAGCATCGTTTAAAAATACCTGCAACTTAGCCACGTTATCATACTGCGCGGCGAGGTCGTGCTGCAGCTCGTCGAAGTGCTGGTTGTATCGCTGCTCGGCCGCGCTTCGCTCGTGTATCGCTCGGCGCGCGGTTTCGCCCGCGAGCTCGCGGACTTTATTGCGCTCTTTGGCTAAATCGTCCTGATAATAAACAATTTTAATATAAAAAAAGTTATTTTTCTTCATTTAAGAATAAGTGTTGTTCTTCATAATAGAATGTAAAATATATTTGGCCTAAAATACAACTTTCCCACCCGTCATAGTTACAACAATAATGGAAATAGTAAAATACAATTATTATACGGGTTGAAAGCTTTCTTTTAAAAGTGATCAACGATGCAGTTTAAACAATTTTAATTGGAAAAGGGAGAGGATCATATTATCATACTATTTCCATACGTGAAACATCTGTTATATTACTCATTTCCATTATCGGCTCTGAAGCATCTACTATACCATGTATTATATTTTTACTAGGTTTCCGCCCGCGGCTTCGCACGTGTGGACTACTAGCCTATCTTTCAAGTTGGATCAATCTAAACACGGAGTGTTAAATTTGGTTAAAATCGCTTAAGTAGTTTAAAAGTCCATCGTGGACAAACACTGTGACACGTTATATCATTAACTAGCTGCGCCCCAGCACTTCGCTCCCGTAGGAATATCGGGATGATATATAACCTTCCTCGATAAATGGGCTACCTAACTAAAATAATTTTCGAATCGGACCAGTTGTTCCTGATTAGCGCGTTCAAACACTCTTCAGCTTTTTAATATTAGCAGACATCGTTATTTCATTTACTTCTCATTTTCATTAACAAACCTTTAGTCTCCAGTCTATCTCAGCCTTAACTTCTCATTTTCGAAAACAAACCAATCCTAAGTCTCCGTATCTCAGCCTTAACTTCTCATTTTCGAAAACAAACCAACCTTAAGTCTCCGTATCTCAGCCTTAACT
>LQNK01000010.1:696353-726223 GCA_001586405.1 Phoebis sennae
TATTGTGACGATATTATATTAAAAACATGGGTATATTTGTCATTGAACTTTAAATATTGAATAACTCAAAAGTTAAAATTTCATACTTATTGGGTTTGAGCACTATACCCTCGATATATCTATGTTATCATACTATTTCCATACGTGAAACATCTGTTATATTACTCATTTCCACTATCATTAAAGACATCGTTATTTCTTTTTGGCTTTGAAGCATCTACTATACCATGTATTATATTTTTACTAGCTTTCCGCCCGCAGCTTCGGACGCGTGGACTACTATCCTATCTTTCAAGTTGGATCGACCTGCACACGGTGTGTAAAATTTGGTTCAAAAATCAGATAAGTAGTTTAGAAGTCCATCGCGGACAAACACTGTGACACTTAATAAATGAGCTGTCTAACTAAAATAATTTTTCGAATCGGACCAGTAGTTCCTGAGATTAGCGCGTTCAAACACTCTTCAGCTTTTTAATACTAGTATAGTTGACATCGTTATTTCATTAACTTCTCATTTTCATTAACAAACCTTAAGTCTCCGTATCTCAGCCTTAACTTCTCATTTTCGAAAACAAACCAACCTTAAGTCTCCGTTTCTCAGCCTTAACTTCTCATTTTTATTAACAAACCTTAAGTCTCCGTATCTCAGCCTCCAAGCTGTTCCTCTCGTCCCGCAGCTGGTTCTCCACCGCGTGCGAGGCGCGCTTGTGTCGGCCGTCCGCGTCGCTGTCGCGCTGCTCCAGGTTCAGTTTCAGCTTGGATATTTGATTCTCTAAAGCATTTTTGTCTCTGTCGGATCATATATCTCTGTTATCATACTATTTCTATACGTGAAACATCTGTTATATTACTCATTTCCACTATCATTAAAGACATCGTTATTTCATTCATCATATATACATAGTTAAATTATTAATAATACTAGATTCTGCCGGCTTTGTCGAATTAGATCTAGCCTTTCACCAAATCTAGCTGGACGGATCGGGCTGAAATTTGGCATGCAGGTAGATGTTATGATGATCCGATAAGAAATGATTTTGATCAAATTGCACGGGAACGTGGAAAAGGATGGCTTATTTATTCTTATGTAGGAATAAGTTAAATTCTTAATTGAATATAAGCATTCAAAAACTAGTAAGTGAGTTTGTGAACGCAATCATTATCATTAAAAACTGGTCACGTTTGGCAAGAACAATGACTGTAGCTATTTCTAATAGCTTTTGTATACGGAAAAAAATTAATTACAATAGGAATAACTAGCCTTTGTAAGTTGTCAATTTGCCGTTTGAAGCCGTCCAAGCACGTGGAGTCTACGAGGCCGTTGGCGAGCTTGCGCTTGTTCTCATTATTTTCGTCCTGGAAGAGAATAAAATGTAAATGATGGAATAGGAGAAATGTATACAAAAAAATAAACCTTCAATACTTCTTCTACTCTAGCTCTTTGTTTGAATTTATAACGAGGTTATATGTATTTATTTTTTTACTAGAATTAATATTGGATACTTAAGGCTAAGGCTCATTAAGCATCCAAGATCCCTATTCACAAATGCGAATTTGATCGGAAAGTAAAATAGGAATAAGATTCATACAAATTTCGACGGAAATGTCTTCGTTTCGAACCGAATAAGTTGTGAATCAGTAACACGAACACGTAATAAAAAATTAAATATCTGTATCGAAAAATGTCCTGGAATAGGATAGCAAAATTTACTTTTCACCATAGGCTAGTAACTCTTACCTGAACCTTCTTAAGGTCTATCTTAGCTTGAGTCAGCTGAGCTTCCAACTCCGCAATGCGAGACTCAAACACGATGTTGGGGCCTTCTAGTTTGGTAGACCGAGTCTTCGATCTGCGGTTCTTGGACGGTGTGCCCTAAGAGCATAAGAGAGTAGTTATTTTAAAGGTAAAAATTATTTTTTGTATAGAAAATGCGATCCTTACAATACGTATCAGTAGTCCCCATATTTTGCGCAGTGGATGTGGCAATGGTTTATTGCGCCAGAGGGTGTGGGTTCGATCCCCATGAGAAGGAAATTACAAGGTGATGAATATTGTAATTTTCTACTATACTGGTATTGATCTATCTAAAGTACGCATGTATTTACAAAAAAAAATGTTTAGGTATGTCTATCAGTTATCTAGTGTCCATAGCACAAGCTTTGCTTAGTTTAGGACTAGATGGCATTGTGTTAAATTTCGAAGAGTATTTATTTGATTTTATTTATTTTTTAAGGTTTACCAATAAATCGTTACAAAAAGTGAATATTACACATAGAGGTATCTTTAAACTAAACACTCTCCGGCGCTATAGACTATTGCTGTATTCACTGCGCCAATCGAGTCGTCAAATAAATGAATGAATGAATAAATAAATATTACGCAGTTGTAATATTCCTTACCTTATTATCACTGTCCAGGCCAGTGCTATCCCCTACATCATCCAGGTCATCAGTCTCGGAGCCAGCATACGTGTGGAACATTCTCGTGATCATCTTGTTCTTCTGCGCTTCGTGCAGGTGCTCATTCTCCGATATCACTTCTTTTACCTTCCCCAGGAGGTTGTTTAGCTCTTCCTGTAGATATGTTGTTAGGTAAGTGCTAGCATAAGAGCTTAATGTTTCACTTACTTAATACATAAATCAACACCGACTACAATGCTATATATTTTTGCTTGTAAAAGAATGTAACACGTGTTATAAATATTGTTATTACATTAAAAACTGTACTTTACTATACTTTTACTACATTGTATTGTTCTCATTATCTGACGAACTGCTGCTTGCTTGCTCAGCATAAAAGAAGAGAAATACACTACTGTCGGCAACATTTTGTGATTTCATGTTTTATATTATTTTGTACAAGTTCTATATGTTATCTTTCTATGCAAATTTCACTTGTAAGCTCTTCAAGGCCCTATAAAAAGTAGACGCGTTCAGTATCTGGGCGCATTGGTACTGATTGCGTTGATTGCATTGACGTGTTAGTGACGTCACCACCCACCTACCCTTACTTTAACAGTCGTCATGACTAGCTGTGACTTGTTATTACCTGACTAGTTTTATAATTGGCCAGTTGTGTAGAATCACAGTACATTTCTATTACATTCGACCTAATATCCATAGCCCCTCTATTAGTTTATATAACAATACATCACAGATCAGGGAATAAAAGGCAGATGGAGTGTGCCGAAGACACAAGTGACGCCAAGTTCTCGTACGTACACGTGCATCTGTGTGCGTGAAATTTGAAAATTACAAAGCCCTCGTGATGTGTTGTGTCAAACTAGACGAACATTTTTGTATTTGCTTTTAAAGTTTGTATTTGCTTTTCGGCCTCACTTGAGTCTTCGGCCGCACTCCAGCTGCCATATATTTTTAAATCTGTATAGAACAGATTATTGTATACTAGCTGATCCGCGCGGCTTCGCTCCCGTAGCATAATGTTATAATTTTCCCCGTTTTTTTCACATTTTCCATTATTTCTTCGCTCCTAATAGTGATGTTATATAGCCTAAAGCCTTCCTCGATAAATGGTCTAATCAACACAAAAAGAATTTTTCAATTCGAACCAGTAGTTTCTGAGATTAGCACGTTCAAACAAACAAACAAACCCTTCAGCTTATAATATTAGTATAGATGTATTGCATTGTTATTGTTAAGCACTCACTCGACAGTACTGACTCTCTCGCTCCAGCTGTTCGATGTACTCCTCCTGCTTCTGTATGAAGTTGACGACATCTGGGTTGGTGCCACCGGTCAGATCGTTGGTTGTGGTCGTGGACGGTGGAACTGAAAAAGCTACTTTTAATTTAATAATAATAATAAACTTTGTAGTGCAATCATGGACAGTTTGCGGCTGGTGTCCCATAACACATTAAAATTCTCTAAAGGGCCTCTGCGTGTTGGATCTATATCTCCGCGTAAGCCTTCTAAAGGACCGGGCACTTCCCTTACGGGAGTGACCCGAGAATTATGAACTGAGAAACATAATAATAATAATCTTTGTAGTGCAATCATGGGCAGTTTGCGGCTGGTGTCCCATAACACATTAAAATTCTCTAAAGGGCCTCTGCGTGTTGGATCTATATCTCCGCGTAAGCTTTCTAAAGTGTTTCTAAAGGACCGGGCACTTTCCTTACGGAAGTGTCCCGAGAATTGTGAATGGAGAAACATAATAATAATAATCAGTCGTCCTAGGCTCCGGCCGTTTGGCCTCTCAGCCGGAGTTAAATTTTAAAAACCACCGTAAGGCGAGATACTTAGCGCCATAATAATAAATTCGTTTATTTATCTAAAAATAAGGTTGTACATTTTAATTAATTATATAGGAGCAAGTTAAATTTACAATTATACTTGTGATGAGCACCTGGATTCTGAATAGTTAAAAAACTGTATCTCTTATTATTAATTACAATAAGTGAGCAAGTGTAAGTAAGTAAATAAGTATGTAATTAATGCTTAAACGTAATCATTATAATGATTATTGTCTAGTTTCTACAGTACTTGATGTTGTTGTGTAAAAAGTTCCAGAATATTCATTCTTTGGTTCCGTCATAGACAAACCTAAAACCTCTCAATGATTTTTCTATTTAAACATTTTATCTCTTATAAAAAACTTTATTACTATTAAGAAATTCTTTCGCTTAAGAAACTCGGCATATTTCATTCTTCTTTTCTTCGGCATTCTTTTGCAATATGCCATAATTATAGGTATTTTTATTAAACAATGGTTAAAGCGTTATTATTAATCCAAAAATTATTAATTTATCAATAAGCTTATTTGAAAATTCATTCCAATAACGGAATATGCAATTTGTTGCTATCTTATCTATAGTTATGCTTCAAAGCATAAAATAAATTACCAACTAGTTATTAAACATATACATCTGTGACTCATACCACTTATACGTTTTTATTATGAGCGTACATCCGAAAAATTAAATCGAACAAAAAATTGTTTCAAATATTAAAGACGTGTAGAACATATGTCTCTTAGTTTTTCTAAAGAACATACAATGACTATTTGTTTAAAATTATTTAAAATGTTCAAATATTTAAAATGTATTTATTTAAAATGTTCTTTAAAGAAACGCATTTATCTCAGCAGCTACTTTAAAGAGAATCTATCAAACGCCCTCGTGTTGCGTCAAACAACAAACGTTTTTGTATTTGCTTTTGAACTTTGTATTTGCTTTTCGGCGTCATTCAGAAAATCAGGCGTTGCACGACCACAACTTATGCTGAGCCAAACCATTTTTCAAGAACACAGTACACCAACCATTTTCCTCATGGTGTTGTAATTTACATTTTAACCGACTTTCAAAAAAAGGAGGAGGTTATCAATTCGACCGTATTTTTTTGGCAAAAATTTTTATATTTTGTGTTCTTATTAAATATATATTTTTTTCTTTCATTCGATTTTATTGTCTAATCTATGGTTTAAGCAAAGAATGAATATAATATAATATTTGGTTAGCGAAAATTGTCGGATATTTTTTATGCACTATACGGGCCTGTAGCATAAGCCGTCTGTCACATAAACTGAATTCCACGTGAGCGAAGCCGCGGATACAGCTAGTATAATAATATATTACAATATTTGCTTACCAGTATTTGCTTGCACCGGTGGCGTATAATTGTTCAAGCTATCCGCATACAGGGTGGTGTATTTGGCCGTCAACCTCGGTCGCGGCTTGTACTCCGAAAGGTACTTCTTATCCAGATCTACATCAGAGTCGTCCAGGTTCTTGATTGATGCTGAACCGCCATAGCTGCGTACCTGTGTTTATTGACTCATAATAATACTTTATTTATTGGCTTTACAAAGAGCTTTCTTTTATTTTGTTGTAAAATGTATAAACCTGTGTTTATTGATTACAGGAAGGTTTTTTTTAAATTGGTAAAATTTATACAAACAATTATTCCTGTGAAATATTGACGACGCACTCTTTCAAAAGGTGGTATTTTTTTCGCGTTCCCAAAAGGGACTGTACTCAATTCCATTTAAGTTAACTTGAATCGCTTACCACAGTAAGGTAGTCGCATAAACTATTTAAGCAACTATGCATAAAAAACATACAAAAATACGGGTAGAACGAAATAACAGATTGATGAAATAAAAAAAACACACCGTAGATTGAATACGAACAATAAGTGTCCTTTATATAAAATAAAAAAAAATTCAGATTGCATTTACTTTTAAAAATTGTATACTGAAGTACTTACGCTTGGTGCGCTGTTGCCTGATAGAAAATATCTCAATTTAGATACAGCTTCTTTATACGCCAACTCGGTGTAATCAGGAATCCTCTTCAACCCATAATCGTTCGTCCTAGTCGGCCGCCTATACGAAATGTACGGTTTATACATATTCACTAATTAGTGTTTACATTTTAAAATTAGAAATTTAAAAAACGAAATTTCTTTTTTCGTTTTTTAAGGGATTACATTTGAATTTAAATTTAGAAAACATTTTGAATTAAGAACGTGTGACGCATTGCGTTGTTGGAATGGGTTTGTAAAGTTGCGTATTGATTCAACGGTTGCGTTGGCGACGTCATTATAAACACACCCTTAGTTACGGAGGGGCATTATATTACGAAATACGTAAATTATTAGAGAAATAATTTAAATCATTAATATAATACAAATTAATATCAATATTAATAATTCGTATAATAAAAAATAATTTGAAATCTAAAAAAGTTATAAATAAATTAAATCCGAAAATCATTTTTAATTTTTATACGCTACAAATGAACAATTTTCTTTATGAACAGTTATAGAGTAATCTTTTAACGTATAAAAATAACAATATGAAAATAAAACCGACTTCTTCACGCTAAAAAGGAAGAAATAACTTTTATATTATTTATTTTATTTTGAAGTCTATAATGGGTATAATATACATCATTAAAACTTAACCGCTGGGCTTATTCTGTTGATTTCAAGTTTCCTGGAATATGATCCACAAGGATGATCAGACTTGAACCAAATTTTGGACCACAGTGACATTCTATTCTTTCGAATGCAAAAATAATTTCCCAAATTGGTCCATAAATGGTGGGGGTATGCGGTAACATACATAAATATATTAAGAAGATTAAGATTTTATACAAGATAGATAGAGGTAAAAATAATAACTTTTTGCCAAAAAATAGAACCGACTTCCTCACTCTGAAAAGTAGAAAATAACTTTTATTTTATTTTTTTTAATCTATACAAAACATGCTTTACCTATTTCAATTAACTAATAATTAAATTTAACATGATTTTGCACCGAGTTTGTTTTTCATTGTGCTTTTAAATAAATGATCATCTATGCAAAAAATGTAATGTGTAAAATAAAATACATACATATAATACACCTTGAAAATCTGTACCTAAAAATATATTTTTTTAAACTCACCTTATTTTATTTCTCTTCAATTTCCCGTTCATTTCTTTATCAGAGCCGATGCTGGAACTTTTAGCTCGAAAACCGTTTAACTTTGATTTATTTCCGAAACTAGTCGAGCCCATGCCTTACACTTCCCAACAATAACTTTCGACCAACGTCCCGCTATTCTAATAAGGAAATACTTTTTTATCTTTGGAAAAATAAACATCAAGAATTTTGAAAAAAAAAATTAAATATATTAAGAAAAAAAAGAATAAACTCAATTGAAAACTTTTTAATTAAGAACCTATTTCTTTATTTTGATACTGGCAGAAAAGTATTAGCCATAGAGCAAGATAAAAGAAAAAATAACACGGCAATGATGTAACGATGCTTGGGCGGGAATGATATTTGAAATTAGAAATCGAGGCTTCCCATTTCCTTTCGCGGTTCCAAAGGGAATTGCTGCATTGGCTTTGTCTATAGGAAAGTTTTTCTTTAGGATTATAGTCTCAGAGCTTTGTTATAATTTTATGAAATATTACATACATAGTTAATTAAGTGGAAGGATCATATCTTTCAATTTCTATTTCGCAATATAAATTAAATATAATACCAAATTATTTAAACTGACTTTTACCTTTCTTTGTCACTACAAATGGTTGTGACAAAGAAATGATCGTTCATATCTTAGGTTGTGCCTATGTATATTTTATGCTATTCTTTAAATTAAAATCATTTGATGAGATATACCTACTTCATCAGATACATTATCTTATTTTTAACACATCAATTAGATACTTTTATTTATCCATTTATCTCTTGCTAAAACATAGGAGTCTAAAAAATATTGATATATTGGGGTATATTCACGTGCTTACTAATATTTATAAAAAACAAAATATGAAGGATAATAACATAACAATAAGAATTATTTTCTGCGACTCTCAGTCTACGCGACTGGCAGTGTCTTGCGTGCAAAAGATGGCGTCCATCATGGTTTTTGGAGGGAAAAATGGAAAATACGTTCCCGATCACGCGACGCTATCGTTTTAACTGATAGGGCTTAGAAATTACCTTTCGTATATTCGCAGTCAGTTTGGATAATTTATAGGCCTATAAATGCATAATTTGCATCTCAATTCAACTCGAAAATGCAAAGGAGAATCGATAATCCTGCAGCAAATTAATAAAGTATCTAAAGTCGATTTTTTTAGATTATGAAACAAAACGGGTTCTTATGTATATCACTTGATATTTAACAGCAATTCACCCCATTTTACTCCTCTCACTTTATCCTATCCTAATTAAGTAGGAATAGACACTATCCATCGACGTTTTTAGTCGTAAAGCAACTACCCTCCAATAATTTTCTTTCATGACAAATAGTTTTTGCGCTTTTTATGGATTCACTCAAATATTCACCAAAGAATGCAACCTTTCAAATTAGTAGATAAAATCAGAATTTTGTAGCCAAAAGTTGTAAGATTTAGGTCTTCGTAACATGAAAGTTCATGCAAATCCTGAAGCTGTGAACAAACACGCGATTTGGAGATCGCACCGCCTTGCACTGTTTGTCTCTGTCGTATCTGGGTTTATGTAACGGCGAAATTGTCATTTTGATTGAAAGCTTTTTACTTACTTGGTTCTCTGGTTTCCATCCAAAACGGTTAAATTTTACGCCTTATGAATGAATGAATAAATGTAACTTTATTGCACACAATACATAAACAACAATACAATAACAATAATCTCTCGCTACCTAACGTAGAGTAGAAAGAATTAACAAGAAATAGGTAGGTGGTACAAAGACACATAAAGAAAGTTCGTAAAAGGAAAAATAACAAACAATACAGAAACACGTACATATCACAAAAAGAGAAAGTGTTCATAAATAAGAGATTTAAAGGAATTAAGAGTTTGAGCTGCTCTGATATGGGGACGGAGAGAGTTCCAAAGATTGATTGCCTTATATTATTATAGAGATTTGTATAGAGAATAAAAATAAAGATTACCGACTACCTTCAATATAAAGCAGCAAATAAGTTAAATTATCATATTTGGTGACGTCTATTAAAACAAAATTGTTAGATTTTTGTTCTTCAATTTTTAGTATGTAAAAATAATGAAAATTAATTTAGTTGTAGGTATTTTGATTTTTTGGGGTGTAAGTTTGCCTTTTTAAGTCTGATAGAGCTTTTGGTTACTTCACTCTATATGATAATATTTATATAATAAAGTTACAACGACGATTGTATGACATTAATTTGTGGTTCACTAGATTATTCATCCAAACAAATTTTCTGGGATGAAAACTATTCTATGTGCTCTCACGGATTTCAAACAATCCCTGTACCAAATTTCATCCAAATCGGTTTAGTGGTTTATGCGTGAAGATGAGACAGACATACAGATACAGTTACTTTTGCGTTTAAAATATATATAAGTAAGGTAGTGAGGATTTCTACTATTTGTTTGTTTTGATATAAGTCATAGTTTAGTATTGGACCTGAAAGCTTTTAGGAGAAACTTGTATAGTAATAATAATCAACATATAATAAAACTCGTTATTTATGAAAATTCATTTATTTCAAATATTATCTATCGGCATCGATTAGTAATACAAATACAAAAGATCTACAAAGTCTACATTTGCGTAGATACGCTCACAACTGATCTTGTACATTGGAAAATATTTCGAATGAAAAATAATGTTTTTTTTGTTTGTTTTTTTTGCAAAGACAAAAATTGTGTTATAATTTTTTTTACGAAAGGTATTTCATTAATATTCCAAATTTTAATAGGCAGTCACTATAATCCCATTTTTATTGCAATCATAAAAAATGATACATTAAAAAAAGAAATATTTAAAAAATACAAAAATGATACAATAAACGAAATTAAATTAACAAAGTGACATTTAAATGAAACATTGACTATATTTTTTCAGACATTATTTTTCATCCGACATTACAAGTATAAAACTACAATATCTTTGCACTTTTTAAGGCTTGATTACATAGAAAATAGATGTATAACAATAAGGCATATTATGTGCGATTAAATATCTATTTATGTTATGAATATTATAACCGATTAATGCATTTTATATAAAAAAAAATATCATGAAAGTGTATTTTAAAATAAATGAACGGTTTTAAGAAATGTCGGATTCTAGCTTAAATTATTCTTTACTCTAAATGGATATGTTAATTTAAAAGAAAAAACCAAAACTTAAATACATTAATAAAGCCAAATATTCATAATTCATAAACAATTATACTTGTATATAATTCGATAGATACATTTTAGTAATGAATACAACTTGAGATTTCGATAATACTAAGGTTAGTTCAGTTTAACTTTAAGTGAGAAATTAAACTTATTTCTAACAGTCTCCACGTATTAAGTATACTTGTCTTCAGCGATTTAAACTTAAAATAATATTTTCTATGGAGTACACAGATAAAAAATGTTCACAGATTAAAAATGCTTGTATTGCGTTTCGCATGAAAATTCTTAATTCCAATTTGTCTTTGTTTTTCAAGTTTTAGGAATCCGTATGATTATCATACATAGTGAATTCGACACTACAACATTTATTTGTTGCAATTAACCGACTTTTTAATATTATTTTTTACTAATAACAGTAAATTAAGTAACTTAGTGTACATAGTGGGTGTTAATTAACAATAGGTTTGTTTATAAATGAAAATCTAAATAAAACTAAAACATACTACTTTTTGGTGTTAGTAGCTACACAACAAATATTATGAACTAAAAAAAATAAATATTTAAGTATCGAACGTATTTCATTGCACGAAAATATATTTTGCAAATATATTATGAACATAGTGCGTCTATGATGGCACTCGAATAAATATAATATAGCAAAATAAGTCTATTAACAATACTTTTATATACAAATGTGCGAGTGCGATATTGTGCTGTTGCCATATTATAAAAATACTTGTCTATGGCACAAAAATCAAGCCAAGGAGGTTTGATATAAAACTATATACAACGATATAACAAGATTACCCCAAGGAGTTTAAAAAGGGGAGTATAAAATGAGACGGATTCGTATAAATGCATTGAATCATTGAAATTTATTGACAACTTGTTTCACCCAACTGCCCTTTTGCTCGTCGGTGGTTTCAGGGTCATTAATACTGTTTTTCGTTACAGGAATGTTACTTTTGGCTGTTGCTGTTTCTTTAACTTCTGTAGTTCTTTCGAAGGAGGCAACTTTCGTTGTGATAGATTTGGGTTTAACCGGTTGCGTAGGCTTTTTGCTTTGTACTGGTTTTGTTTGTGATTTAGACATTTGTTCAATTTCCATTCGTCTCTCTAGTACTGATTTAGTTTTTGGCTGTTCCACTGAAGATCTTTTGTTTTCAACTCGTTTTCGCGTCGCTGAATCCAAACTAGCTCGTTCGAAAGTGAGTCTTGTCATCTGAATTGAATTCTTTTCTTCCACTTCAGATGTTTCTTTAGTATCTTTTTTCTCAGTTTTGATTTTTTCTTCTACTTTACTTTTTAGTTCTTCATTCTTAGCTACTGGAGTTGAATCTGATCGTGCGAGCGATGGTTTTATATTCGTGTTACGTTTTATTGTTCGAGTATTGACAGATTCTGAAGATGATGTTTGTTCTTTATTCTTGACTAAGTTTTTATTCGCAATTACTTTTGTTTGAACGGTAGATACTGACGGTATTTGAGATATTTTTGGTTTAATAGGTACAGGTGGCGCTATTTTAGTTTTAACTACTTTTTCGGTTTTCTCAGTTGTTTTGTGACTTGTCACTACGTTCTGAATTTTATTTGTAGTAACCGTTTGAATGGTAGCTTGTTCTAAAATACTGGCAATGACAGTTTTCTTTGCTTTGAACGAGGAACTACGCTTCATGCTTTCGACTCTATTTAACGGTTTATTTATAACTTTATTTTCTGGTTCCTTCTCTACGTTTTCCTCTTGGTCAGAATAAACAGCTGAATCTCTAAAAACATCTTCACTAGTGAAATGTTCGATTTTCTCAAACGTTTTTTCATAAAAGCTTTCGTCTGAATTGATATGACTTGACTCAGTCGATTCAGTAACTGTTTGAGAAACAGTAACTTTATTATGTGGTTCTTGATATGTACTCTCACTAGACGAAGTAACAAACGAAGAATTTGAGAATAAACTATCTGGTCGTACTGCGTTTTTATTTATCAGTATATTAATGTTTTTCAGTTCGTTTTTCTCGCTAAGTAACGTCGTTGGATCGACGTAATCTGACTGAGCTATTCTAGCTCCTAAATGTTTACTGCCTTGCATGTATATGGGCAGTTTATTCAAGCTTTGGTAGGAACTATTGTTAGATTTGGAAGGCGATGGTGTACTACTCATAGAACTTGATATAGATGTCACCATACTCATACTTTTTTCATACGTAGGTCTGAATAACGTTGGTTTTTGATTAAGGTTATCGCAGCTTTGTGATAGTGCTTCTAAATTATTTTTCTCTATTTGGCTATCGTTCATCGTACTATTCTCACACACGCTTCTACTCAAAGCATCAATATTAACCGAGTAAACTATAGTGGAAGTTGTTGGACTATTATCTGTTGATGTTATTATAACCTTTATTTCATTGGCGTCAAAAGGTTTAGATGCTTTATTCGGTTCGATCTTATTTTGATTGTCATCTGAATGTTCATCACCGATAATGCTTCGGAATCTTTGAAGTAAGTTCTTGGAATAACTTCTTGGATTTAAAGCCGATCGTTTTTCACTGGTCGGACTTTTAAGATCGTTTCTCTCTTGACTGCCAGGATCATTGGCGTTTATCTCTGCTTCGTCAGCCTTTGGTGGAGTGCGATTTTTAAACCGACTTAAAACATTCTTTAAAGAAAGCACATTTCCATTAGGTTTATATATTTTATGTTCAGGATGTATTACGTCTACATGCTTCGTGTTATTCTGTTGAACAGTTAATGCTTCACACGACGATGTTACTGAAATGTCTAAGTTAGCTTGAGAATTATTCAAAATACTTTCATTTTTATTCGCATCTAGTTTAATCTGTTCAAAATTGCTTTTATAACATCGATCTATCTCTTCTTCGAGTTCCAATGTTGATTTGCTGATATTTTGCGAATCATCCGTAGATTTAGAGCTTTTATTAAATTTCAATATATCGTTTTCACTCATATACGCTTCTACGTCATCATAGCTTATTTCGCTTTGATCAGCTGCTATAGTAAATGGTCTATCAACGCTCATTACTTTCCCATCTCTATTTAAATACGTTTTACTATTACTATTCGGTTTGCACTTGAATGTAGTCAGGTTAGTTTCATCTTGACCATTTGTTGGTACTTGAAAACTTCTCGGTAACGACCCGGATTTTCTGTCTCTCGAAACGTTAAAATGTTCTTTCTGTCGACTCAACCAAATTTCGGGTGTGTTTGGACTTTGATGATCTGGGCTCATCGGTAGATAGTCGGTTGGTAAAGTATTAGGCACTTCTTTCTTTCTTCTACACACATCTATCAAATTATCGTATAGGTTTTCTTCATTGGAAGCAGTTGCTGGCCCCTGGTTTTCCATTGTTACGTAATAATCTGAACTTTTACGCTTATTTTGTTGATATTTTTCTACCTTTTCAGGAGTTTTTACAGGTACGTCATATATACCGTCATCTAAAGCATCTCTTTGCTTTTTGATCTCTTCAAACGATAAGTAAACATAATCAGATTCGGGTCCAATTGTAGAAATTTCTGGAGCTATTTGCAAAATGGAACTCGGTGGTGATTTCTTATGATGTTGAATTACTTTGCTCTTGCTATTCAGTGTATGGAGACTATCATCAATGCGCTTTTCCATTCGTAATGTTTCGTAAATGTGATCATCATCTGACATTACATTTTCTTTATCCACTTCTACAGGCTCATCATTATCATCTATATGATCTTCGTCTATCGAAAGTTCTAGATTTTCTGACAATTGTCGACTAAACTTCGGTTTTAGTTTACTCAGATCATTACGTGCGAGAATTTCTTGATCGGGAATCGAATGTGACTTTAACAGTCTTTGTCGTCTATGAGAGCTGTTTCTTTGCTGTTGTTTTTTCAATAACTTCTGAAACTCTCTGTTTTGCATTAATAATTGAGATATGATTTGTTCCAAAGGTTGTTCATTTTCTTCGCAACTTTCTTGCACATCATCAGGTAATTGTTGCACGTCACAAGGCTTCTCATCAATTTCAGAACCTTCGTTTATAATTTTCTGTTTGTTTAAATACTTGACTTTTTCCAATTCGTTCTTTTTGAATGAATCCGTCTTTTCGATTAATTTCTTATACGTTTCTTCATCTATGTCCTCGTCTTTACTCAATTTATCCGGTAAAGAGATTTTAGTTGCTATTTTTGGCTTATCAACATTGAGACTATCATTCGATTCTGATATATGTAAAATGTTTTCAGTGGACACGTCACTTGAAAAATCTGTATAAAACCGTGTTGTTGTATCAGTTCCAAGACGCCCTTTAGCCCTATTCTTTTTTATTTTAGATATTTTCTTAGGTATATTTTTCGTGTTATACATTTTTATTTCTATATTCTGTTTTGATATTGCATTTCGTTTTCTAGCGTCCATTTCGTTGTCAGAAATAAGTTCGTTAGACTTTACTTTCTTGCTGATTTTATTTGTACCACAATTGCGACATTCAAATTCAATTTTATCGTTTCTTCCGTCGTTCTTTTCGCTGTCACTATCTTGAGGACGTTTCGTTAGGAGATTTTGTGCATTCTGTTGCAAACCCGGTTCAGATTTTCGTCTCCACGTTCCAATTTTAGAGAGCTTCGATCTTTGTGGATCATCTTTGGATTTCGATCTCAAAGTATCCGTTCTATGCTTATCATTTTCAACACATCTCGACTTTCTCATATGCAGAGTCCCCATAGAATCAGTAACTGGTATATTTTCCTTAATCTTCGCACATTTAAGACACGTTTTCTGTCTTTTAACACCCAAGTTTTCAGTTAAATCTTCTTTACTCTTCGTTTCAGTGTAACCAACGATATTATCTGATGAATGATAATTTCTAGTTTTGTTTAGCGATCCACTGAATTCTTTACTTACACTTTCTTGTGAGGATTTGAAGTCTGAACATTTACAACTAGGTTTTCGTTCAATATGTTCTGCGCTACCGGAATCTATGAAATGCAGTGATCTGTCGCATTCAGGACATTTTTCAGCTGACGTATCATCTGTGTTCTTACAGTTGCATTTATCTTTGGAGAGTTCTGTCTCACAATCTGAGCACAGATCTATATAACAATTATCGCAAGTATAATCTGTGCCTTTTTCGTTTGACACTTGTGCGCAGTCGCAATCTTGGCTCGTGTCTCTTGAATTTGGAACTGTGTTTTTTCTCGCTTTCTTTAATCTTCCTCTGATTCCGTTTTCGAAGGATTTTCGTCTTTCTCGTTCTAGTTTTCTCTTCTCGAGATATTCAGGCGCGGAGAGTTGTTTGCGCATCGACGCTTGGGAGATTAAGTTGTGGGATTTCTCTGCTAGTATGTCATCTGTAAAGAAATTACAAGATGTTTTAGATTTACACGGTACATTTTTATAAGAGTTTTTGTGCGTCATAACATCTTTTTTATGTGAATATTAATTACAACAAACGGTGTTTCTGAATTGAAACATCGGTGGCAAATATTTCAACTAAGATTTCTATCACGTTTTATACAACTACTTCATCCCTTCTCAAATCTTTGAATTTAACGTGTTAACTCATTTACAATTAATGTAATAATTTATTTTAGTAAGAAATTATGGAAAATGATTTCTTACCATCAGTTTTATTCTGCCCCAACTCCATCACTAACTGTCGAGCGTGTGACGGTATGACTGCATTGTAGTTCTCCAGTATAACCTAAAACAAAATATAACATACTGTATTTAACTATTTATCGAGCGTATATGTACAATAGGCACATTTCCCTTGTTGCATTCGGAACAAATTCCACTTTCAAAAACTGTTTCTTACAAGAAAAAAAACATGTATGTACTTTGCATTTGTTTTGAAAGTTTGAACTTACCCGCCTATACAATAGAGTCCACTCTTGCTTGTGCCTCGGTGATCTCGCTCGTAACGTCTATCCCAACCTCAAAAGTCATAATATGTACTCTACATCTTGATAGTTTATTTTGTAGTAAATTAACCGCATTGTTTTTTCAAATGTAGTTAAATGTTAAATGTTTTGTAAATTTGAACTCACCCGCTTTAGTAATAGAGTCCATTCTCGCTTGTGTCTCGGCGATCGCGCTTGTAACATCAATTCCAATTTCAAAAGTCGTATGTCCAATTTAAAGAGTCATATGCACTCTACATCTGTTTTGTAAATTTGAACTCACCCGCTTTAACAATAGAGTCCATTCTCGCTTGTGTCTCGGCGACCGCGCTTGTAACGTCAGTTGCGCTCGAGGCGCGTCCCAGGGGATCACGTGGAAGGAAAGAGGAGCCCCAGCTATGGACTCCACTAGCATCATGTTGTTGCACTGCGAATATAAAACATCATGAATGAATGAATGAATGAATGAATGAATGAATGAATGAATGAAAGAATGAATGAATGAATGAAGTACTCTTTATTGTATACTTACATCTAAATCGCAAAAAGATTATAAAACAATAATCATAAGGCCTGCCACACACATGCTGATTTTAACCGACTTTCAAAAAAAAGGGGAGGATATCAATTCGACCGTATTTTTTTTTCAGAATCTGGATTAAGATTCTTAATTTAGAAAGGCAAGTATACCAAGGAATCGAACCCGGCACCCCTCGATCTGTAGTCAAAGATGCAACCACTAGACCAACGAACAGTCGAGTTTATAATAAAGAGTATATCGTCACCATAATATGCGACTTGTAGGCCAGTATGCCGTCCTCCCTGTTCTTGGTGACGAGCAGCATCTTGTCGAAGAGGAAGGCGTGCCGCATCGCCTTCGCGCCGAAAACTCTGCAAAATGCCATTTTACATATTAATCATTTTTCATATTAATTATTATTTGGTGATCCATTCGTGAATGATTATCACAGGGTGTATTTCAAATTCTATCTGTGCTACCCGTGCACTTACTACACGACCAAAGGTTAACTGGTAGAAAATGCCATTTAGGCATTAAGTTCGCCTTTGTTATAAAAAGCAATAAATAATTTTCTATCTACCCATCTATCTATCACCACAAATAGAACATTATTGTTTATTTTTTCTAATATAGTTAAATTTATCCATGAAGACGCGCCCCACTATTCTTCTCGTCTATTCTTCGTTGACAGTATATGTATGCAAGCTTCCACTTGTGTGAAGTTTTATAGATACACATTCATTACCCATATGTGCAGACGCACACTACAATAAGACTAATCAGGACAAAGTATTGCGATCATAGTAAAATATGTCAAATTCGAAAATTGGGAGGGCACGTCATAGTGTACGGCACTATTTATATCTGTTTATGTATTTACAAGTTTTCACAAACATTGTAAAGTTTGCGACTAGATTATGCTGTGTCAAATATTCATGAATATATTTATGGTATTATCCTACTTCATTCTTCCTACTTCCTTCTATTCTGCTAATATTATAAATGTGGATGAATAAAAATGTGTGGAAGTTTGGATGTTTGGATGTTTGTTCAAACTTTATATATAGATAGCCTCTTAGCCTTTAAACAACTTAGGCGAACGAAGCCGCGGGCAAATTCTAGTATTTGTATAAAAGACCTTCCACTCACCTAAATGTCCCTTCGGCACACAGCTCTCCATATGTGGTCAGATCTGGTCCGTTCCAACCGTATAACAGCGATTGAATCTCCTGAAAATTGTATAAGTAAACAAATTTAACAATAATATGATGGTTATTTTCATTTTGGTCATTAAAATCGAAAACAGAAAACTTTTTTACAAGAACTGGGCAATAATGAAAGTTTATAAAACCAACAGACGACAAAAAAGATTTCTATAATATTATATTAAATAAAATACTTTCCAAAGGATTTTATTTAATCTGGAAAGTACACACGTTAAGACAAATACCAGAAAATACTAATATGAATTATTCAATTTAATCACTAAAATACTTATGCGAAATGTTTTAGAAAACTATTTTTATTTGATCTTTTATTTTTATTGATAAATTTTCCGCTTCTTACTTGTACTCTGACGGCATGCTCGTGTCGCCTTTTCATGTCATCTATGTGTTGTGCGATCCCAGTCATTTTCAGTAGTGCGTATTCCGTCTCACGAGATGCACATTGTTTTACCACATTCTGAAAAAAATATTCGTATTGAGAACATTTTGAAAGGCAAGTAATAAAGGGTCATAGTATAGATGATAATCAAGAAAGGCAATAGTTTATAGATAGTCCAAAGGTATCCAACAATTATCCTGCATGGCGTTGGGATAGAATACGTAAGTCACCATTCCATTCTGCCCGTGGGTGTCTTAAGAGGCGACAGAGGGTAATTCTACTGCATAACATCTTCAGCAATAAAAGAGTGGGGGCCAAGCACGCACCGGTAGAAATACCTACCCTCAACAGGAGATCAGCGTGAAGCAGTATTGCATTGTTTCGTACGGTGAGCGGGTACCCGGAGACCTGTATTCCCATTCGTCTCCCATCCTGTTCTACTCTTCTCCCAATTCTATATCCGTTCCATATCACCCCTTCCTTTAAGCTGGCAAGACATTAAAATGTCGCAGATGTTCTTGGGCTGCGGTCAGTTCCCTAACATCGGGTGAACCGCATGCTCCACTCGCCTGCTCTAACTTAAAGAAAATCTAGCCATAGCAACCTTTGAAAACCTACCTACCTACTTGTAAAAGCAGATGGTACTTCAGAATCCGTTGTACCGGCTTCAGCAAATACGACGCGAGAGGCAAAGGTTGGTCCAAATCCAAGTGTCTTTTTCCGAAATCTCTTATTCGTTGAGACTTTGACGCCAAAACCGCTCGTCTCTAGACAAAGAAACCTTTGGAAACCTACCTGTAAAAGCAGATGGTACTTCAGGATCCGTTGCACCGGCTTCAGCAGATATGACGCGAGAGGCATAGGATGGTTCAGTTCCAATTGTCTCTCCCTGAACTCTCTTGCACTTAGGGACTTTGAAGCCAAAACCGCTAGTCTCTAAATAGAAAGAAACCTTTGGAAACCTACCTGTAAGAGCAGATGGTACTTCAGAATCCGTTGCACCGGCTTCAGCAGATACGACGCGAGAGGCAAGGGATGGTTCAGTTCCAATTGTCTCTCTCTGAACTCTCTTGCACTTTGAGACTTGGACGCCAAAGCCGCTAGTCTCTCCATGGTCCGAGGGTATCCAGTGCAGTAGGAGGTGTAGACTGAGAAACCGGTGGTATTGTTCACGAAACATCGCGCTATGCAGGTGGCGTCGAGGCGACAACTGTTGAGTTCTGAGCAAAGAGATCTGTGGAATAAAAATTACTCTATTATTTATGGTACAGTTATTGAATATCCAAAAGATGTTTGCAGAGTCGTTCCTGGTTTTAAGTAAGATAAGATTCTTGGAAACCTTTGCTTCGAATTGGGCCAAGGTAATAAGCATATAATAGAACAACAACGTATATCGCATACATAAATAAACACATAGTATTAAAAAATATAACGCAATATATGCCTTATTGATATATTTGGAAATATCAAAACCCGGACTCATAAAAACTGCAAAGGCCAACTGCTAAATCTAATTGTATTTCGGTTGTCCAAGGCATAGCTAGTTTAGAACTCACATTATTTTTCAATATATAAAATTTAAAAATAGGTTACTGTATTTTTAAATTTTACAATTTAATATTACAATGCTTTAGTTACGAGTTTACTACCAACAGTGCTTCAGATATTTATTATTTACACAACGTATTTTTCCATCTATATTTTTTTACGGCAAACGTGACAAAACTACCAAATCCCACAATCCGATATTTAGAAACCCGTGTGAACGTATGAAGTAGAAATGACCTCACAAGTATTTATTGTTTGAACGATTTAACAATAAAACTACGTGACTTTAAAAGAAACACCTGATTTGTATTGTAAAAGAAGCGGCACTTTTTATTGCAAGGTTTTGACTAAATTGCTAATATTTTTAACCCACTTGCCAAAATAATGAGAAAGTCAAAATAAAACCGGCCAAGTGCAAGTCGGACTCGCGCACGAGAGATTCCGTAGCATCATCTATAAAAGAAAATCGCGTTTGTTGAATGAGAGACCTCTTTAAAATTTTATTTTGAAATTTATTTTATAATTTATTTTGAAAGGTACCATAGAACTAAATATTCTGAGAAATTTTTACCGTTAAAAAAAACTATAAGGCAATTGATGCTAAGGCGCAAATCAAATCCAACTTATAAAATTATTTCTACTAGAAAATCCTTATTGACTACATATCTCACCAAATAGTCATTAATATATGGGCAATACACATTATCCATACTACTAATATAATATAGCTGAAAAGTTGGTTCAGGATTATCTCGTCTAATTAAAAAAAATCCTTTTACACTAGATAGACCACTAGTCGTGGAAAGCACTATGCTACGGGAGCAAAGCCGCGCGAAACAGCTAGTATAAAACAAACCAAACAAAATAAACGGAGCATTAAAGCATATAATGCAGTTATTTTTATTCACTACCGGTTTGAGACCTGCATTAGAAACGCTATACGTCTCAATGTACGCTTGAAATTCTAACAAAAGCGCGGTATTGTGTGTCATCAGAAAGCCAGCCAAGTGTCAAGTTAGGTTGCACTGACACACGACTGCGACGCAAAACCACGTAAATCGCAATCGCAATTGAACGTTAGTTTGCAAGCTATCTAGTTGAAACTAAGTATATAAGTTTAAGTTTAACCCTTTTATTTTATACTAATACTAGCTTTCCGCCCGCGGCTTCGCACGCGTGGGCTACTAATTTCTGTATTTTTTAGAGGCGCACAACAAAAGTTTAAAAAATTACAGCCACAGGACCCCTGATATATGTGCATATCTATTTATTACCTAGTTTTTTTATTATTTTCTATGGAAATATGTTTGATCAAAATCTCACAGTGCGCGCGTCTCTTCAAAAAACATAAAATTGTAGCACACGCGAGGCAAGCCGCGGGCGGAGAGTTAGTCATTTTTTTAAAGTTTTTGAGAATTTATTGAGTGTTTTAACGTCTTAATCCATACGTTTAGAGTATAAAAGGTATGTCCGCAACTGAACCAAAATCTCTCATTGTCACGTGGTGTGACATTTTCACGACTTTAGAAGAGTATATCTCAAAAAATATGTATGTTATCAAAAAACGCATTTAGAAACCTCTATTTCATTTTTAAAGACCTATCTAATGACACCTCATACAATGATGTACTCGCAAATTTATTTTTTTACCCTTCGTTTACATGTATGGAAAGCCACCCCTAAAATATTTTTTTCAAATAAAATATAGCCTATAAGTTGCACCTAATCATGGTCTATCAACATGTAAAATTCAATCAAAATCTGTCCAGTGGTTATTGCGTGATTGACGAACATACAAACAGATAAACAGACAAACAGACAAACAGAAAAATTTTTTTTTAACCATGGTTTTGGTATCTATAGAACATACATATTGCATACCAATTACTCTTTTTGAAAAATATTCAATGTACAGAAATGGTTCGTTTACTGTTTTATTATATGTATAGATTATAAAGAGGAAATATCAATCATTTAAAAAATATTTTATTTAATATGGAAAGTATTCGCGTTAAAACAAACACGAGGAAAGATGAAATTGTTTGTTTGTTTGCATAGCCTCCGAAAATATTGGACCGATTTTTTTTTACTATTTTGAATGAATTAGCCCTGATAAGCTCTATTTCATTAAACGTTTCCAAAAAAGGTTCAATTTGATCCATTTTTTACTATATTTTATTAGGAAAGATTGATGGCCAAGTTATTTTTCATCATTATAGAGAATGTGTTTATCATACAGAATAAATAATTCTTGCGTATAGACACCATACAAAAGTAATATAATAAATTTTGAACAAAAGCACGGTATTGTGTTTCATCAGGCTGAAAACCAGCCAAGTGTCAAATATATGCACTACAGACTGTTGCGACTCGACGAAAAGTCGCAATTGCAAGCGAAAGATATGAATACGAAGTTTTGTCAAGTCGTTGCAGAACAAAAGATATGAAATTAATAAATTTGTTTAAGAATAGTTTCTATTAAAATTAAACATTGACTTATTATTATAGGATTTACTATTTTTTAATCATTTTATTATTTAGTTCAACTCCTTTCCCAATTTCCCATCATTACTCCTCTCTCTCCTAGCCCTTCCCCTTCCTCCAAGCCGGCAAAGCATCTGCGACAGTTTGCTGTTGTGGACTTTCGTTGGCTGCGGCCAGTCACTTAACATCAGGTGAACCGCACGCTCTGCTTACTCGCTATATAAAAAAAGGATTACCCACGTAATGAATTTTCGAAACCTACTTTTAAAATTTCGTAAGTAAATAGTTAATACACAAGAAAATATCAAGTTCCAAGATGAGCGTTATTGGTGGGGGTTACGAAGATAGAGAGGGAGGGGGTCAAATAGGTGATTTTAATATGAATATATCCGAGTGTAGTATCCAATGAAAGGTCTTGATTTATACATTACTACGGGAGGTCTAGCTCGGAGCGAGCCATTAGTATATGATAAAAGTTTTAAACTTTTTAAAGCTGTTTCTTTCGTCGCCTTAAATTGAAGAATCCTCAAACATATCATTAACGGCCATTATCAATATTGTATCAATGATTATGGATAGATTGTTATGTTAAATTATATGACAATAGATAGATAAAAGTCATAGCGAATATAATGTATCCGTAGTTAGGATACTGAAATCAAAGTAAGTGCAAATAGAAAGATTTGTGACTTTAGTAAGCAAAACAAGGGATAGATAGAATATTAAAACGGCCGTTAATCGCCCGTGTATCCTACGCCTAAACACTATGGAATAGATATTATGCGGTAACTGGTTCCAAATGTGGTTTTACTTTCATTTGCAAACTGAAACTGGATTAGAATTTAAAGATGACCGGGGCGTGGTTAGCGTGTTAATCTCGTGGTTATTTAGAGTTACTATTTTAGTGGAGTATGTATTGAGCCTTATATTGTGAATTGTACTAATATTTTATCTTTATAAAACATCCCTGTGGATGCTAATTATTGAATGTTTATTTTTATACATTTTCAAAAAAAATATGTACTATACAAGTTGTTGGGGTTCCATAGCTCTGTATAGAGAGAAAATAGCGTCGACTTCAATATCCAAAAAAAGGTAACATTTATTGTAATTTACCGACAATTAATACGACAACAGCCTTAATAACGACATGGACGTATCAATGGGTAAGATTTTTTTTTTATCACAAGTCGTGGGCATAAATTAGTGTAGGATTTTAATAGTAAAAGAATATTCTTATCAGTCCAGAACTTTCGGCGCCTATTCAATGCAAACAAATCAAATCTTTTCCTCTTTATAATACCACTAACTGAGCTCAGCGGTGTCAGCCGCGTATATATACCGTTCCCGTAGGATTTTCGGTGTATAAACTATCCTATGTCATGGGGTTGCTTAGAATCTGTGTACAAAATTTCATCTAAATTGGTCCTATAGCTTCGGAACCTATTCAATACAAATGAACAAATCTTTCCTCTTTATAATATTAGTATAGATATAGTACGGACAAAGATAGTAAGTTACATCTTGTATTACTATTAAGAAGATAAATTAATTTGATTTGATCTATTACCGATAGTATCTTCAATTTCATATTCTTTTAGCTCTGTTAATCCCGAGTTGCGATTTACAAACCAGAATCTGCATTGAAAGCCGGCGATATATTGGGGATTGTTTTGTTGAGAAATCCTCCCCTTATCCAACCTTTTGACGTCCCCGCTTTTATACACACCCTCGTCGCACAGGGCCGGTCTTAGACATTTATTTAAGGTATTAAACATCAGTGCGTGCGTATATTTAAAAACTTACGTTAAAATATACAATTTGACACTTATTTAAAAAAGAGCTCTATGACTAAGCTTCTGTCTGTCTGTCACCAGGCTGTATCTCATAAACCGTGATAGCTAAAAAGCTGAAATTTTTACAAATGATGTAATTTCGTTGCCGCTATAACCACAAATACAAAAAATAAAAAGAATAACTAACGACGTACACACCAAATAAATTGTTTGTTTTTTATTTTACATCTCAATAAAATAAATAAAATTTAATTTATTTTATATACCCTGGGTGGGTTTAGTACGGATTCCAAGTCGTGCGCGATTCCAACTCACATTTCGCCGGTTTTTACAGTTTTACGTTATCTTTAAACGATAAATAAGATATTAGAAAAAAAGTAGGCAGACACTTTATTACCATAATTTTACACTCATCAACCCATTTTATTTAATTCAATCATTTGGTATGGTTTCATGAACTACACTAACTAAAATTAACCTGTACTGAAGATACTGAAGAGTGTGACGAACAATGTGCAATTCCTATAAACAAACCTAAAGTGTCTCCAATAGAATAGCCACCACAAAAAACTACTTTAAGCTGTCAAACACCATCTAATTATTGGAACGAATTCGTCAAGCTGTTATTTTAAGCCTATTGTATTATATTTTCCTTCAATTTCCTGTTCCATTAACATTGTAATACGGAAAACATAACCTACTTTTATATAGTACTTAGAAATATGCATTGATACTGTTTGTTTACTTTCGGGTAATTAGAGTATAATTAAGTCAAATGAATTGATCCTTATTTTTTGTCTTATATAATATTTTTATGGTTTACTTTTACGATTTATATAATAATTATTTGGTTTACTTTTACGGTAAGTTTTTTATTTGTTTTTTAAGTATTCATTCAAAAAGTTAATATTATAAAACCTAAAAGTAAATTAATATTTATCATTCCACCAAAATGGGTGGATAAGGGACACGGCTAAACGAATTTAGATGAAATTAAGCTAAAGACAGATTAAATACTTACTATACACACGAGAGGGAAATTAGTATAGTGATATATAATATTTAAAAGACATATTATGCAAAGCAACTATCAACAATCCAAAACATAAAAATTAAATTAAAAAAAATGTAAGTCCGTCCCTGTTGTTGCTAGGCAAGAGTAACAGCCCATTTCAATATTGCAAGTGATTTTTATAATACACGACATTGTGCTAACTACTACCGTCATTATTATGTTAAAATCTTTGCATAGTAATTTTAAAGACAATTAAAAAGAAGGTCGCGTCCCCAAAAACTGTATAGTGCTCAAAAATAACTGAATTGTTTTCTAGTAAATAATAAATATTCATAGTAATGTGAGGGTCATCACGAGCTTGGGTTAACTCGGAAGTTGTTTATAAGTTTATAACATACTAGCTGATACGCACGGCTTTGCTTCCGTAGTTTAATGTTATATAGCTTATGTTCATCAGGGATGATGTAGTATTTCAATGGTAAAAAAATCCAATCGGTCCTAGAGCCTATTCATTAAAAACAAAGAAACAAAAAATCAAATCTTTCTTTTTTTAATATTAAATCCAGCTAACTTCATTTTGAAATCTTTTACGTAACTGTAGTTTTTAATTTATTTTACTGGATTTCCACATGTTTTCTTCTTATTTTATGCTTTTATATTTAACATATTTATCTTTCTCATAGTATAAACAACAGTGATATTTCATCTCACGACGATTGGCGCAATGGATGTGGCAACGGTCAATCGAGCCGGGGGTGTGGGTTCGATCTCCACGTTTAGAAAATTATTATACGACGAACACTGTTATTTTCTACTATCTAGATGTTAATTTATCTATAGTATGTATGTATTTACAAAAACAGCATGTTTAAGTATGTCTATCAGTCATCTTGTTTTCATAGTACAAGCTTTGCTTAGTTTGGGACTAGGTAGCGAAAAATAAATAAATGTCCGATTTATTTATTTTTACATAGCGTTATGAAAATATGAGAATAAAATAGTATCCCTTACTTGTTAAATGCGTAAATGTCTTCGATGTTGTTGAACAGTTCTGATAGCTCGTCATCAGAAAACGTCGCTTCCCGGCGCCATACATGTAGATATCCCTGTAATATAAATAATTGTTATTTAAATAGATAAAACATTTATTCTCAGAAGGTAAACAACGCACAATTACAGAGAGATACACAAGAAACACATTTATAAGACAAGATAATAAAACATAAACAAATTAAGATATAGCTGGAAGACGATTGAACAGGTAAAATGATTGGTGTACTACATTTCTGGAAGGGGTCTCGACTTAGCATTTTGCCACAATCATAAGACTGTAGCGCCGATTTAAATATTGCTTTAAAGATATTAGTATAGATATCAACAACGACACTCAAAATTTAGACTTGACAAAAATATTCCAAAATTGTTCGCAATTTTTTACTATAGAAGAAATAATATATTGTATAAATATTAGTAAAAACTATCACTATGACTATTGGTTGCCATTAAAGAAATTATTAATTGTTTTTATAGACAGGCAGTTTTATATTTTAGTAACTGATCCGCATCTGCTGGTGAAAGAATTTTTTAAATCGATCCAGTAGTTTTTGAACCTATTCATTACAACCAAACAAATTTTCCTCTTTATAATATTAGGGTAGATATTTTTGATTAACATATTTTTGAACAATCACATACCTCTTCTAAAATGTCTTACAAACTTAACTTTCTTGACATACATAAAAAATAAATGACGACCCAAAGGGAGGAAAGGCCTATTTCCTATTCCTATTACATTCCTACAGGAATGGACGGGAATCTCGTTGCAATTTCCAGACAAACTTTACTGCGTATTAAGATAGAGCAAGATAAGTTTTCTCCACAATGGACAATTTATCGGCGGTAAACCACACGCCCAGACAAAACCGAAGGGCATAAATAGGTATAGAGCGACACGAGTGTCAAAAACAAGGATTTGAACAGCCGCGTATAGTGTGAGAACTCACTGTCGAATTATAGAAGATTAGAAATTATTAAGCAAAACGACAAAGTAAGAAATAAAATTTACTCCTACTCCTCCTTTTTAAAGGATTTTAAATGCGGTGTATTATACATTATTCTATATTATTATTATTAACCCGACATTTCGAACACTTTACAGCGAGCGTGGTCACGGGTGACCGTCCTCTCAATCAGAATTTTTATATAATAAAATAAAGATACTACTACTTCAATTTTATAAATTGCAGTACAATTATGTATAGCATGCAGGTAAGGATTTGTAATCGAAATCTTAACACTAAAAAATCTCTACAAATAAGAAAAATACAGACATAAAAATTTATAGATACTATGATATTTCGATAATAAAATATTTTTTTTTACATAGGGCTACAGCTGCTTGACCAAAAGGAAGTCGTATGGTACGCTCTACTCCCATTTATACACTCTACAGTCAGAACTAATTTGCGGACACGTCACGGGAACTGACTAGCTGTCTAGTCAGATAGTTATTTAAATTGCATTTGTACTATTTGCCTCGCGTACCTATGGCGAAATACAAATGTGGTGCGTAGTTGGGTAAAAATTTTCATTTTTACTACATTATTTTTTCATTGTATTAAAAAGTAAAAACAATACATTTTACTCTAAATCCTTAGGTTGCTATTAATTTCTAAAGTGGTTTCCTCTGTTGAAAAAACACTTCTACGCATTTACCTATTTTCAGTTTAAAACATTTTGCATCGACTTAGTATAGATTTCAACAAAAATAAAAGTTATTTTCTACTTTTTAGTGTGAGGAAGTCGATTCTATTTTTTGGCAAACAATTATCATTTTAAATGACTTTTGACTTATTTTGAAAGAAATCAGCATAAATCTGCATACAAACGGAAAGCAATTTAAAAATACACTTTCGGATGCTTTCTAAAAATGACAATTGTTAACATTTGCTGAGTAACAAACAATGTAATGTCATTGTCAAGTTTGAATCATGGCATACATTCCTGTGGTTTTAATAGGCACAGTACTCTAGGTACATAATTACATATTATTACATATACATATTTTAGGTAGGTGTTTAGGCAAGCTGAAAACTTGTATGATACCTCTCCTATATTACCGTACAAAATAAATATCCTTTCTTCATAAATGAGGAAGTAACTCTGTCTCTTCTTCACGTTTAAACCACTGAACCGATTTGGATGAAATGCAGAAATTGTTTTATACCCGAGAAAAAACATAGGATAACTTTAATCTCGGAAATCCTACGGGAATAGGAGGCACAGTTGAATATAAATAAAGAAAATTAAAAAGGGGGTTACCTTACAAAAAATATAATTTTCTTTTATAGTTGATAGTACGGAACCCGTGCGTGCGTCCGACTCGGACTTGACCGGTTTTTCAATACATACAAGAATTTAAGATGTTAATGACTGAGTAACAAACAATGTAATGTCACTGTCATTGTCAAGTGTGAATCATGACATACATTCTTTTGGTATTAAAGGATAGTTAGGCACTATAGTCTATTTGAGTTTGTGTTTGTTAAAGGACACAATTTTATTTATTAGACGTCAGTGTATGACTAAATCCAAGTTATATCTCGACGTTTACAAATAAATCAACATGCAATTCTATTAAGCGATAACAATACAGAGTTACGAAATTTTTGCCGGAATTTAAGTAAGATTTTTGGACTCGAATAAATCTTCGTGGCTTTCTTTCAACCATAAAAAAATTATTTATATAAATGTTCAGGGTCATTTAACACTTCGCCATCGTCCTAAACTAAGCAAAGCTTGTACTTTGGAAACTAGATACCCTTTTTTGTAAATACATAATATTATAGATCAATTAAGACCCAGACAGTAGAAAATTGCAGTCAGCACATATTTTATCCTCGTAGGGATCGAACCCACATCCCAGCGCAATAGACATGTCGGCGCATCGATCGAAACGTTATTTTGAAACTGTAAAAAACGACTGCACTGCACGTGGCGCTTTTGGTGTAAACAAGTGAATAATCGCCCCTCTCCAAGAGCCAAATAAATACACCCGACTGTGGCAGTCTAGGGTCATTCCGTCAGAGGTGCTCATGCTGTGCACATCTCTGTCTATCGAAAGTTATAATATTTAAAGTAGAAAGTGAATTATTTATTATTATTTTGGTGGATTACTTAGTAATCAAGTGAAAATGATTAAGTGAAAAGTGTTTCGGTGGAAAGTGATTTGGTGAAAAGTGATATGTGTTATATGGTGGTGTTCTTTTTAATTTATTATATTACTAGCTTTCCGCCCGCGGCTTCGCACGCGTGGGCTACTAATTTCTGTATTTTAGAGGCGCACAACAAATGTTTAAAAAAATTACGGCCGCAAGGCCGCTGATGTATGCGAATGTC
>LQNK01000010.1:726301-774850 GCA_001586405.1 Phoebis sennae
CAATGTACAGAAATGGTTCGGTTACTGTTTTATTATATGTATAGATTGTTTCAGTACAAATAAATAATTATTATGAGAGAACGAGGTTTTATTGACAATGACAGTATCCCCTCTCTTATAGACATATCCACTGCGCTAATATAATATTGTATATCAAATTATCGAATCGGTGGTAAATCTATACTAAAAATATAAAGAGGAAACCTTTGTATTTTTGTATGTTTGTATTGAACGGGTTTAACAAACTACTGGACCGATTTCAATATTTCTTTAACCATTACTTAAAGGGATTCTTCCGAATCCGTATATAGGCTATATTTTATCCCGGAAAATAGATAGTATATAATATTACTAGCGACCCGCCCCGGCTTCGCACGGGTGCAATGCTGATATACTATCGCGGAGTTTTCTGTAGACCTTTTCATTGTGTACAATACTTAGTACATTATTTTGATAAATCTCATAGGATTCAGCCTGCGTTGGCAATGTAAGCGGAAAAAATGTAATTATTTGCGACATCACATTAGAAACCTCAAAAATAACAGTATTTGTCCACTATTTAATGGATGATATTATACATAAAAACCTTCCTAATGAGTTACTCTATCTATTAAAAAAAACCGCATCAAAATCCGTTGCGTAGTTTTAAAGATTTGAGCGTTCATAGGGACATACAACATGACACATGACAGAAAAAGCGACTTTGTTTTATACTATGTAGTGATAGTGATGCTACGGGAGCGAAGCGGCGCGGATCAGCTAGTAAAAAATAAAAAATGTATGTGACGTTTCAAAAGAGCTTCAAAAAAGCCAATTTGGAAAAATAAACGATTTGAATTTTGGTCGTCAAAATTTGTCATCAATATTATTTTTATCGCAATTACACAAATCGCTTTATCGCGTATAATTTGTCCATGTCTGATCTATAGTGACGGACACATACATGATTCAGATAAACCGTCAAGCGATCAATAAATATGTCCCAACCATTACGATTGTAACGGGAAACCATCCTGCTTTACTTAATAGGGCTGTCGCTAGGTTTTTTTCGAAAAAACCTTTGGTACTTTAAAGAATACTAGTTTTCCCTCATCCGCGTATATGCTATGTTTTTTCTCGAGTTTCAAACAAAATTTTATCTAAATGGGTTCAGTGGTTTAGGTTAAGAAGAGACAGACTTACAGACAGAGTTTTTATAGCATTTATAATATTAGTTAAAATTTCAGATTTATTTAAAATAGAGGCTTAAAATGTAAATTGTGGACCATATTTTTGCTTTTTATTATTTAGATTACTGTTCAATTATTAGGATAGTGAAGACATAGGCAATGTAATAAAGACTCTTTTTCACAAAGATTGTCTCGTTAAAAATGAATCCCACATTCTATAAAAAAATAGCCCAGTCTTAATGAATCTGCTTGTTTATCTCTAAATAGTGATGAAATCTCTAAAACAAGGTAGTGCCAAGTTTAAAGTTTCCTTCTGATTTTTTATGTGACTTTGCCGTTCATTGCAGCGTTCTAGAGGGTTTCCAAAGATTGGGGCCTGAAAATGTTCCGGTAAAGGTATTATATTACGGCAGTGTGCTTTGCGTCTATTCGACGAAAATAATAACCCCAAAATGTTTGCACCTATTATATAAATAACATTAAAAAATTGTATGAGAGAGATACAATACATGGTTGGAGAATATTCAGTTTAGGTTAGATATTAAATTTTTAAACGAAATTGATGGAAAAATTGAACTATATCCAACCCTATCTAAGATACGCGGGCGCAGGTACAAGCTCATTCACAAGCGCATTAAATTGATTCAATAAAATAACTGTATCACGCCTACAGAAGCTATAAATACTATGGACTACGCCTTTTTATTGAGCCATTATGTTTTCACATGCCTTGGTAGGAGGTCAGCAATTTCGCTTGTAAGCAAACAAAAAATATAGGTTTTAAATTCAGTATTCGGCTTATTCGGTGGTTCTTCACTATTTGTATTCGCCCGAATATATTCGGTTCGAGTATATTTTTTTAAATTATTGGAAACGTTCAAGCGTTTATGTTTGAACTTTAAACGACAAGACAATGAAAATATGGAAAATCGAATACACTTTTTGCCAAAAAATACAACTTCCTCACTCTAAAAAGTGGAAAATAACTTTTTGTTGAAATCTATACAAAGTCGGTGCAAAATCTTGTAAAATTGAAAATAGATAAAGGCACTGACAATAGATTTCAACAAAAATAAAATTAAAGTTATTGTCTACTTTTTAGAGTGAGGGAGTCGGTTCTATTTTTAGGCAATAAGTTTTTATTTTTCCCTTTTTAGTGTCCTGTGAAGGGTAATCACATCATCTAGTCACAATTCAGTTGATATATACATCATTAAACCTTAACCGTAGTTTATTTGAAACGCTAGGAATGATATAGAATAGTTTTTATCCCGAAAATCCTACAGGAACAGGAGATATACGCGGGTGAAATCGCAGAGCTAAGCTAGTATAAAATAAAACTATAATTAGACTTAGAAAACACACACCTCCCACAAACGTTTGGAGACCACATTAATTCCAAAAAAACTACAAAACATGTCAATGAAATGCATTTAATACCATTTATATTCTACAAATTACTATTAGCTTGCCCACAATTTATTCCGGTTTAGTCGACACCCACGATGCACAATATTAGCCCAAGATAAAAATAGCACCAATAAATATTGGACGCCATATGTGCGTACGGAATTAAATATTTATTTTATCGCTTAGTATTATTGGTTAAAAGAAATATATATTTGTCGGAAACATTTTGTAATTTCATGTTTTAACAAGTTTTGAATGTCATCTTTCTATGCAAATGTCACTTGTCAGTTGTTAGCTGTCATCAAAGTCCTATAAAAGAGTAAGCGCGTTCAGTATCTGGGCGCATTGGTACCGATTGCGCCTGGTGCTCGAACGTCTTATTGACGTCACGACCCAACTACCCTCACTTTGCTAATAGTCTTTATGACTAGCTGTGATTTGTTGTTAACTGACTAGTTCTATAATTGGCCAGTTGTGTAGAATCACAGTACATTTCTATTACATTCGACATAATTATACAAAGCCCCTCTATTAGTTTCTTACATATTAAAGCTTCTTGTTAGGGTTCCGTATCTAAAAGGTAAATTTACGGACCTAATTAAAGGCCCTGTGGATTCAGGCCCTGAAATTTTCACAAATTATAAATTTACACGGTGTGGCAACGGGTGAGGTTACGTGTATCGTCACCCCATTTCTACCTGTGGGTGTCGTAAGTGGCGACAGAGGGGAATTCTGCTTATCCCCTACCCTTTTTTCAAGCATGCAAGGCATCTGCGACACCGATGTTCATTGGTTGCGGTCAGTCATTTAACATCAGGTGGACCGCATGCCCCGTTTGCCTGCTATAACATAAAAAATCCGTTGCCACTATAACAACAAATCATAAAAAAAGATACTAAAAAATATTAAAATCTGGTACGGAACCCGTCCTGCGCGAGTCAGACTCGCAATTGACCGGTTTTTCCATTTTCAAAGTCTAATTAGAAATTTCTTTGGTGACGAAAAAAAACCTCTTTTAACCAATGTGATGTAGTTAGTAAGATTTATGACTTCTCTTGATCTAGTAGTTGCAACTTGACTTTAGATCGAGAGGTCTCGGCTTCGATTCCCGGGTGGGGCCAAAAAAAATTATTGAGATTTTTCTAACGAAAAGTCTCAATAGCAGCCCTAAGTCTGGAAGTTGGCGTTGTTGGGACACATCCATGCCTCGGAGAGCATATAAAACCGTCGGTCCTGCGCCTGATCTCTCTCTCTTTGTACTCTTTTACTCATAAACTACTGAACCGATTATGATGAAACTTGGTCTACATATAGGTTTAGAATAACATAGGCTAATTTAACGGGATCAGTATTTACACGGGTGAAACCGCGGCTAGTATATACATACAAGAAAGTTTTCATGACCTAAATAGATTGTGGTCGGATAGATTACATTAGAAATCAACCGCAAGAAATTCGGTAGTCAAATGTCATTCTGATCGAATTCATTCATTCAGGTAATTAACTGTGAGATTTATGATATACTTCATTTGATTACAGATTTAGGATAGCGATCCCCTAGGATCGCGCCGAGCTAGACCTCGCGTTGTAATGTATAAACCTCACACTCGGCTATATTCATATGAAAATCGCGGTTATTTTTGTACGCAAGATTTTTCCCTGTCTATACTATTTGCCTGAATGGAAAAACAATACTCAAGTTATCGTCGAACTCAAAGTTTTTCTTACTTACATACAAATATAGGCTCCGAAACTACTGGCTCGATTTGGATGAAATTTTGTACAGATTTTCTTTGAAACCCTTTTGAAACCTTTTCATAACGATTATTTAGAAAAAATAACCTGGTAGAAGCTGCATGTTATAAGATAACATAAACACATCATTTCATGAAAACGTACATTACATTCTCATGGGTATCAAACCCACATAATACTACATTGAATACTTTTATTCCCACTAGGCCAATCAAGTTCTAATATTTAATGTGATAATGCGGCAATAAATCCAAAATCTAAGTAAATGTATAAAAATATGCGTCCCGTAAACGGACAGTTCCTTATTAAACACATTTTAATACGGTCCTGACAGATTGACACAATGATTGATTATTCTAACCCGCCAATTAGAAAGACCCCATTTTATAGTCACTATTCTTAACACGGCAGTTCATTTTAAATTAGTCGGTTTAACTAGACGTGATGATGGCGAAGGAAATTGAATTTTATGTAACAGAAATAGAGTCTATAATCGTAAATTTGATTTTATAGGTCTTCCAACGGGACGGTGAATCCTAATAAGGGATGATAGGAGGATGGAGTTTTTGCTAATTGTATCTAATAGTTGGCTGTATTTGTTGATCTGAATAAAAATCAGCATTGCTTGTAAGGTCACCCTGGTTGTGTGGTGTTTCTTTTGATAATTACAACTGTAAATATACTTATATCAGGAGAACATGTTGTTATTGAGGTGGTAAAAACAATTTGCCTAGAAATGGAAGAGAAAAATGATAATATAAATGCCTTGAAGTGGAGGAATATGTTTCAGTGAAGCGAAAATTTCTAAACTTTTTAAGTGATAGTGAAAGAAGGTTGTAAAATGGATACAATTTTTGTTATTTCGTGTATTTATCTATATATATGTATGTGAAACAAAGAAGAGTTTGTTACGACACTTATAACTTTAAATCTGCTGGAACATTTGACAGAAATTTCGTAGGGAGATAGCTTAGAGCCAGGAGAAGGACATAGGATACTTTTAATGCCGGAAATCCCACGGCGTGTTTAAAAGATTTATTTGATTCCTTATATTGACAACAATAATTACGAGGTATAATTATAATAAGGATATTTTTAAGTTTATCATAAATTCGAATTAAGTATGTATAGTAACCTTCCTGTATACATCGTCAAAGCTGTAAATATCCTTAAGTGGGTATTATAACCACCATTGTGGTTGAATACACTTTTGACTGCCTTGTTGGTCTAGTGGTTGCATCTTTGACTACAGATCGAGGGGTCCCGGGTTCGATTCCCGGGTGGGGCCCAAAAAAGCCAGCCCTGAGTCTGGAAGTTGGCGTTGATGGAACACCTCCGTGCCTCGGAGAGCACGTAAAGCCGTCGGTCCTGCGCCTGATCTCTCTCGGGTCGTGTCAGTCTGCCGTCCCATCGGGTTATGAGAGTAAAAGGAAAAGAGAGTGCACCTGTGCCTGCCACCTCGCGCGTACACTTGTGCACTATAATATCTCCTGCGCAGCTGGCTAGTCTCTGTTGAGATTGGCCACCATGGCCGAAATCGGTCAGGAGAGCTATTATTATTATTATTGTGAATACACTGAAAACAATATTGCGGGTATTAAATCGATTAAAAAAACAGTCTAGAACTATATGCGGGCCTAAAAAACATTGTTTATATTTTTTTGTTTCTTAGCAACGCCTTGCCCTACTGACCTCTAAATCGATTTAATTGCCATATTGCGTTAAAATAACAACAACTTCATTTTATTTTTGGCGCCATACTATTTCACAACGTAAATGCAATTGGCTAAAAACAGTCCCAAAATCTTGCATTTCTATTCACTAGTAAAAATTTTCTTTTATTTATTCCCTTGTTCTATTTACCAGTTTTTATATTACTATAAGCACGTAAAGCCGTCGGTCCTGCGCCTGAACTCTCTCCGGTCGTGTCGGTCTTCCGTCCCATCGGGTTATGAGAGTAAAGGAATAGAGAGTGCACATGTGCTTGCGCAAATACTTGTACAATATAATATCTCACACGCAGTTGGCTGGTCCCTGTAGAGACTGGCCACAGTGGCCGATATTCGGTCAGGAGGAGGAGAAACAATTTACTATATTTAATATAAAACATGTTACTATATTTTTATGATTTTATTTAAATAAATATATTTGTAACGAAACAGAATCAGGAAATGCAACCTTAGTCAAAATACACTGGCAACATTGCGCAAAGTTAAGACAAATTTAAACATGGAAAGAGGCGTGAATTGGAACGCATCTGATGTTTCAAAGACATAGGAAATGGCGGGAAAACAAAACAAATAACGGATACCTTAATAGCGGGGATAATTGGACGCGTTGAAATAATATGGCCGTCTCGAATTAAAACTGTTGAAACTCGCGTCTTGTGAAGTAATCGAAGATTATTCTATTTACATCTACAGTAATAATCGATATAGTGTATAAAATAAACGAATGTGGAACTAGTGAAGTGTTTAATTAATATACTAATCAATCTACAGTAATATTATAAAGAGGAGATATTTGTTTTTTGTTTGATGCTAATAGGCTCCGAAACTACTGGACCGATTAAAAAAAATTACAATAGGCTGTGTCAAGTGTGGAGTCCGCTGTCACCTGTATTGTTATTAAGGCAAGCATGTTTTTTGGTGAAATAAGTGATATGGAATGGACGGACGTAGTCACATTATAAGAGGAAAATTTTGTTTGTTTGGTTGTAATAAATAGGCTCAAAAGCTACTGGACCTTTTTTTTAAATTCTTTACCATTTGAAAGCTACATTATCCACGAGTAACATAGGCTATATATTTCATAGGCCACGCGGATCAGCTAGTATAAAGTAATGATAGATGCGCAACACCGATACTCAAAAATATAGAAAACTACATCAATACAATAATTAAGTGCGTAGTAACTACTAAACCAGTGATTACCAAAGTGGTCTATATCGACCTCTAGGGGTCTATGACAACCTGCAATGGGTCTACGTCGCGAAAAAAAATTTGAATACCATGAAATGAAAACGGGGTTCACGATAGTGAATCTCAACACATACACTAAATTAAGTAAGGGGGTCTACCCAACACGGAAAAACATCGCGAAGGGTCTACGACACAAGTTTGTCGAACTCTGTACTAAATAAATAAAAATAAATAACGTCACTCACCTCGACCACTTGTCGCAAGTCCTCGACGTAAACGTTCTCGGTCTGGACTATTTCTGCGCACACCCTCTCCAGCTGGGACAACCCCGAGAGCTCCTCGAAAATATTTTGCCCTGGTTACACAAACACGTGTTTTGGTTAACATCTTTGGAATTATTACGTGGTTAAAATTTTAGTAGTTTGTATAAATTTTGAGACGTTAAAAAACATTTGACGACCCGATTGGCATTGGCGCAGTGGATAAAGCAATGGTTTATTGCGCAGGAAAGTGTGGGTTCGATCCCCACGAGTAGGAAATTATTATGTGTTGAATTGTAATTTTTCTACTGTCAGTTAATTTATCTATAGTATGTATGCATTTACAAAAAAAGTAAGTTTCAGTATGTATATCAGTTATCTAGTTTTCAAAGTACAAACTTTGCTTAGTTTGGTACTAGACGACGTAGTGTTAAATGTCCCTGAATATTTATTTATTTAAATTTGTATATAATCCAGAAAACAAAAGTGTACCTGTATAGTTTTCTTTTAAATATTTCCTAGCGTTTCATCAAACACAAATAAAATAAACAATTCAAATATCTGAATTAAATACTGTAGTAAATAATTTTACATAAAAATATGGTTACCGCTGTTGCTGAGTAAATAAAAAATATCAGCACACTACGTTTTGATATCAAAATTTACTTAATTTCTGAAGTTTTAATGAATGTAGATCATATATATTTCGTTTATTAGTAATAATTGAGGTTATTTAATAAAAAGGTAGGAGAAAACCTACTTGGCAACGTCTCCGTCCGACTCTCTTCTGATATACTCGTCTTCAATATTCCAGCATTATTCATGAAATTATTGCTTCCGTTAGCAGAAGTCATATCTGCATCACTATGATCGTCCAGGCTCTCGATCGAAGCCAAGTACGCAGAATTCACTCCCCCTTTATTTTGAACACCACTGCTCGAAGTTGAACTTGATGAAGCAATGGAACTCATCGATAAAGGTCTCGTTACTGGTACAGGGGGATTCAGTCTTACGACTTCTTTCTCTGGACCTAACTTCAAATTCCCCGTAGACCCTATTCCTTGGGGAAAAGGACCAGATTTCATTAGCTGTTTCGATACTTCTTTAGGCTCTTTTCTAGGTAGTGTATTAACTACGTCATTCGTTTTTGGAAACTTCGCAGGAGATGCTTCAGGCGTTGAAGTCTTTTCAGGTTTCAAAGGAGAATTGTCTTTAGATGACAGTTTAATATCGAATTCTCTATCATTTGAAGATATAGAAAGTTCGATAGATTGGTCGATGTAAGGCAAGGATAGCGACTCGAACGCAGTTTTGTTATTATTGGGTACGTCATAAATAGCTAATTGATTGTTTGTTGGAACGTCATATGTTTGCGGCTCATCAATTTTGAATTCGGGCTTGACTAATTTATGTGGAGATTCGTTTTTCTCATCCGTGCTTTTGCCGAATGATTTGAGTCCGCACGGTTGATCATAAATTTCGACTGACGGCAGAATTTCGACGCCGGAATGAGATATTTTTGACGTAGCTCCCACTAAAGGGATGTTACATTTCCGCATAGATGATCTAGCATTACCGACTGTTTTCTTTTGAAACCGCAACGTTGTCGTCTCAGACGCACTAGACAACATTCGCTTAACGTTCGGTGAGAGATTATCGAATGCAGTTTCGGTTTTTGTTTCCTTATACACCTTTTGGGGTTTTTCTTTAATTTCAACATCACTGGCAAAGTCACATTTATCACTAGCACCATTGTTATCACTTTTAGTTCGAATATTGTAGAGAGAACTTTTGTTAAGCGAGGCAATCGGTAGTTTGACGCTGCCTGCTATTTTGGATGGGTCCTTTGGTGGGCTGGAGCAAACGTCTGCTTTCGCGGTGTCCTTGTCTTCTGTCATGCTGTTTGGAATGTTTTGTACTGGTGGGTCGTTTCTAGCATCTTTGGCTGTTTCTAGACGGATCGCTTCTGGTCTTAAACTCTTCGCTGGTTCGAGGAGAGCATCGTATATGCCGATTAGAGTGGGTGTAAGATCTGTTGTGCTACCTGTGGAAGAAAAAGATTTGTTTTAATTGAGAGTTCATAATAAAACTAACATAAAACAAGTTACTCAATAACACCGCTATATTTAGGAACCTAAAGAAAACTAATCAAATCGTACATCTTATCTTGTAAGATGAACTCTTTAGACGAGTATTCCACAAGCCAAAAAGCGTGTTTTCATTTAAATACATCACAACAAACCTATTACATAATAAAAGATAAGACCTTTGCGAGTTTTAAATTAAACCTGATAGCCATAAAGGCAAAGAGATTGTATCGGGTCAGGATTATGTCACTAACAAAAAGGCTTTTAAAGATATTAAGTGGATCGTGTGCCGTAGGAAAGGGTCGAATTACTATCTTTATATGGATGTTTTAGTGATTAGGTGTACGTCGTAAAGTTGTAAAATACGGGATACCGTGTTACTGATAAGTATGTTACTGGTGCTTTTTAGTAAGGGGTTAATTTTTATGTAGTTAGCTTAATAAACATTCTAGTCCACATTAGGAAACTACCTTATTTTTATTTATTAATTTATAAACGCGCTATGTTCATTGAACACTAATTCAAATAACATTATACCCGTCTTTCTCAATAAGAACAACAGAAATAAACAGTAAAGTAAAAAAGTTTATTTGGACACAAAATAATTGTTTACAAGTTATATTGTTCCACTGACTTCGGAACTAGTAAACACTGTGTTTCGGCTGCCAGAAGCTTTTCCCAGGAATGAGGATACCTGTTTTATTTATGTCTATGACATTAATATAAAAGTAAAAGTAAGTAAAATTTATCTTAACCTAATATACAATACAATACAATACAAATACTCTTTATTGCACACACACATATAAATAAATACAAAACTGACATACACAATGCAAAGGGCGGCTTTATCGCTCGTTAGCAATTTCTTCCAAGCAACCCTGCAGAAGAGAAATTACAATACAGTTATAAGAAGGGAAGAGTGTACACAAATCAAAAATTTATAAATGTAGTAAGAAAGGAGAGAAGTGAGTGTGTGTGTGTTTGTGTGTATGAATAATTCCAAGAGTTAATATATTGTAAATAACATTATAATAACTTATAGCACCCACTCTATATCCTTGTTACACTCTTCACATGTTCTTCCAAAAACGCCTAGAGCTTGTCATAAGCCAATTCTCACAGCTGTGACATAACCCATTGTTCGTGACCCGCGTGGACGGAAGTGGACCATTACTAGGGTCAGGGGCCACTGGCACGCCGAATTGTGTTCTTAATTAGTTGGTTAATATCGCGATATCTGAAGCTAGATATCCTATGAACATTTGAAAGACGATTGGAGCAGTGTACTAATCATTTGTTACAAGAGACAACTCGATTGGCGCAGTGCATGTGACAATCTATTGCGCCGGAGGGTGTGGGTTCGATCCCCACTAGTAGAAAATTGTGTTAATTTTTATATAGTATTATAAAAAAAGTATGTTTAAGTATGTCTATCACTTATCTAATTTCCATAGTACAAGATTTGCTTAGTTTGGGACTAGATGACGTGTTAAATGTCCAGGGATATTTATTTATTTTATTATCTTCATTGTCACTAAAATTATACTACATCTGTGTGACAATATTAGGGTACGATGGCATACACAAGGTGTAAATGTACCTAATAAAATAAAGAAAAAACAGGAGGATGTGACAGAATCAATTGTTTACTATTTTAATGGTCTCATTCATAAGAAAGCACTGATAATGCTAGGTGTCCACAGGTCCGCATTGCACGCATCAGACGCATCGGATGTCACCAATCGTAATATTCTTTGTATAAAATGTCACACTAGTACGTCCATTGATCCGTATCGTACAAAATATATAAATAAATGAATATCTTTCATTTTCGTTCATGTTTTATTCGTGACTCTTGAAACATCAGTGCATAGATAGATTGTAAATCCTTTGCCAGTCAATCAGTTAAAGAATTTTAATTTACATAGTATTTGTCACTGATATCAATTCTACTTAAGGATATTTAAATAGTAACAAATTCAATATGGTAATCTTACGTAGTGCATATTTTAAAGCAAACAAAGCTAAGATCAAAGACTACTTTCCATATTTAGACGTTTCCTGAATCCAACCTGTGGTTTGTGGTATCCGTGGAATGTACGCGAATTGTTTTAAAGCAACTCTTCTACATTATAAAGAGAAAAAATTTGATTTTTGTTTGTTGGTTTGGAATTGAATAGGCTCGAAACTACTGGACCGATTTGAAAAATTCTTTTACCATTGGAATCCGACTATCATATTAAGCTCAGCTATTATCCCCCAAGAGATTGATCACTCATTACGGGATACCCTGTACATTATTACTTATCTCATTTTTAATAAACATCCGTCATATTTTATTAACGTCTATTATGAAATTAAAATACTAAAGTAGATGGTAAATTGTCCAAAATAAAGAACTTATAAAAATTATCAAGTTTCTCGCCAATCATGTATCTAACGAAACTGAAATTAATAAAATTAGAAATATGGTATTAGGTATACTTTTTAAATTTTCTTTCATTTAAAATAAAATAATATATCCTTTCAAAATACTAAAGTGCTAGTTTAAGCGACGCTTATAGTAAAGAAAATATTATTTTCCTTTGATTCCTAAAAGAAAAAATGGGGTGAGACTGTGTCTATGTCGTCTGTACGTTGTACGTACATGAATACGTAGCAAAACAACAAATAAAATGAACTTCTATCCTCTCCACCAAAGTTCTCACGAATCGTAATACATTCTTCGATTCTTTAGCTATCCAGTGGTACACTTTGGATGAAGCCGATAGATTCGGAGCTATAATGCTAAACTGTATCGTCCAATTTTGCTAGCCGTATGACAACAATTTTAAAGACGTATCCACGTCAAAACCTCACCATTACAAACTATTCAATTGTATGCATCTAATAATATATCATTTACCACAACAAATGTGTACCCGTAAAGGTCCGCTTTCTACTTTCAATGTGTCAATATCCACCCATTACTATAGTTCTGAGCTTTCTAAACTCTATGATTTAATGTCGACTACCCTATGTATATTTTAGCATATTTACATTATTTTGATATTTGTATTATTAAAGTTGTAACACAGAAGTAAAGGACACGATTTTATGACAGATCTTTTAGACAAAATCCTACTTATAATATAAATAAACGTAAAAGTTTCAATGTTTGTATATTAATTACGCCGCAACTAATGAATAAAATTTTATATAAGCTGGGTTAGGACTTAGGTCATATTACTTGATTACCTTTTATTGCTCGATCTATCCCAAATTTAATTTACTTAACCTGTACGTGTAACCCCATTTTTGCATTAAATCAAATGAAATTTATTCTTCAATTACACTACAAAGACTTAATGTTGTCATATTAAGCCATCGAATGAATTATAATTGATAAGTAGATTTGCTATAAAAAGCGCCAATAACTGACAGATGACATTTCCATTTTGGCGCGCACCACAGATTATAGAAGCGATTTCAACAATTAGCATTTTCCAACGGAATGCACGTGCGTTTTCCCGCCGGTGCGGCGCCGAGCGAGGCGCCAGGAGCGTCTGTTAGGGACTGCATTTATTGCTGTTTTATGTGACGTGTTTTCAAACAAATTTTTTGTTTGTTTTGATTGTTTTACGGAGTTTGACGAACAAAATTTGTTTTGTTTTTAAAATGTAAAAAAATGCAACAGTGACACGTATATTATGTCGTGGTTTGTGATGGTTTATTCATGGACACAGATATTACGGTAAGGGCAATAAATTTTTGCGTTGTATAAATCCATGTGATAATAGGGCTTAATACAATGAAAAATGCTGAAAATATCCTAAGAGTTTAGTTCTTTAAGATATATATTCTTTAACATTAATATAAAAGTTGTCTTTTATAAACATGATAAAATAGAATTTTAATAACTATTGCAAGTATATTAGTAGTAGCATTACAGTACATTCCTATTGGTATATAGAAATGTAAATTAAAAACCTTTTTTCTTCAAACCTAATTTCCATCCACAAATGACAGTGGCAAATTTGTACGTCCGTATTAAGTACGTGTATCAAAAAAAACTTGAAAAGTATTGAAAAGGTTACGACATTTTCTTACAATCAAAAGATACATATCTCCATATCTTCAAAAGCATGGTGTTCCCACTGATGTCTCTTTCTAGATTCTTGTCGAGTTTCTTTCTAGTACAACGTGAGTTAACATGTTCCTCTTAAATGGATACAGCTTGTATATAATAATGTCATTGGACGTAATGTGGGCGTATTTATTTATTGCTTACACTTATACACGTAAAATGTCAAGAATTTGTATTGGTGTAAGTTTTAATGAGACTTTTATGTGTTATTAAATAGATTGGATGAACTTAAAGCGTTATGAATATGTTATTGTGTTATTTGATAGTAAAAACTGTCGTATCAACGAATAAATAAGATTTTTATAACTCAAAATCTAATTTTATTTATTTTATAAGACCTTTTAATAGCATTATTAAATTTTATTATGATATTTTGTTTTGGTTTGAAAGTAAACGAAATCTTGTATAATTCGTGTTATTCAAATGAAAAGAATACAATGTTTTTACACGAAGTACTCAATACTGTGACAGGAGGAAAGCATGTCCGTTTCTTTTGCACGCCTTATAGCCCAAACGGCTATATATAAAATAATAACTTTTTGCAAAAAAAATGAACCGACTTCCTCACTCTAAAAAGTCGAAAATAACTTTTATTTTTGAGGAGTTTCCTTTCACGTGGATAATCAGACTTGAACCAAATTTCTATGAAACCACACTGACACTCTTTTGAATGCAAAAATAATTTTCCAAATCGGTTCACAAACGCCGGAGATATGTGGTAACATACATACATAAAAAATACGGCCGAAATTAACAACCTCCTCCTTTTTTTTAAAGTCAGTTAATGACTTTTTATTTTTATAGAAACTGGGCATAAACCAACGAGGCAGTCAGTGTTAATGACATGATATTACAAAATTTTAAACTTTATCGAGAATGCGTTTTAAATAACTGTCGCTTGTATAACGGGCAGCAATAAATTAAAATTAATTATTCCTCATCAATCTCTGTTATCTTTGAATATTGCAACATTGACAGCGAGCGTGTCATTGCAACGATAATTACTGGCAATTATTATAAATTGAAGATGTTTGTTATTATTAATTACTGAGATAATTTAAAGTTCAATATGCAATTATTTATAACTAGCTTTCTGACTGTGGATTACAAAATTCTGTACTTAGTGGATTTTCGAAGTAGAAGTGGTATGACAATTTTTACAACTTAGAAACGTACGTTTGTAAACACATTTCGTCAATTCCTTTAATAAACTTCTATTCTATCTAAGAAGAACTGTCCAATAATTACGATTTATTTTTTAAGTCCGAAGTATATCCTAAATTAAATATAACAAAAGTGCCAATGTTCATCCTTGTATAATAATTCAAATAATTCTCTTATAATTTTTTTGCTAAATATTTACATTTTCGATATCTGTCGTATACTCCTAGAATGAATGAACTTGTATGTTTGCACGCATTTAACGCATATTTGCTTATGGACGCAAACAATAACTTCTGCATGTTGGTTAGTCTTGGTTGTGATTGGCCGCCATGATCTTAATCTACTTTGGAGATTAAGAGAAGGCTACATTTACGTTAAAAAGTACTGTGCAAACAACAACTAAAAAGGTTCAACTCAATGTACCTACGTGCATTGATGAATTGTTTTGATGAATAACTTTAAACCCTCATATCTTTTTTATTTGTTAACCGATTTGAATGAAACAAACACTAAAACCTCCGGGGGGCTTTAAATCGGTTAAGCCGTTTCGGACTTGACTGCGTACAAACGCCCGACAAACAGACAAACAGACAAAAATTCTGAAAATCATTGTTTTGAGTTTAGAATCACAAATGAAACACGAAACACAAATTTTTTCTTGAAAATATTAAATGTACAGACACGGCTAGTCTACAATTTTATCATATGTATAGACTAGTAGATCCGCGCGACTTCGGTCCGGTAGCATAAGGTTATATATAACCTATGAAATATAGCCTATGTTACTTGTGGATAATGTAGCTTTCGATTGGTGAAAGAATTTTTTTAATCGGTCCAGTAGTTTTTGAGTTTGCTTGTAATGAATAGGTTCATTACAAGCAAACAAACAAATAAAGTTTTCCTCTTAACATGTAGACAAAACTTTATCTATCCTCCAGTTTTTGCGCGCGGCTTCGCTCCCGTAGTATTGCTAAGTATAACTTTCCTCGTTTAATGGTCTATTTTTTATTCAAATCGCACCAATAGTTCCTGAGATTAGCGCGTTCATAAAAAACGAACTCTTCATATTTATATTGTTAATATAGATTAATAATAATTGATCTATTTTCGTTCATACAACTTCCGTATGTCAAAAATATTCCCGCGCTTACGCATTCGAAATTCAAAAGCCCAATCAAGTCACGATTAGTGCGTGCACAAACCAGATGCCATGTGTTATCAGCACAGATAAATAATGAATATTCATGAACGCACCGTTGCTCAGACGGTGTTGCCACGTGTGAAATCTTTATTATTGTAGGGGATTGTTATTGATCAATTAAAACCTAATTTCATGCGTAGTTGATATGTAAACGGCTACATTTAACGGTTCGTCTACTTAAGTTTCTTATAAAAATTTAAATGTGAGACCTCATCATGACAAATTAGAAGACTATTGAGATAAGCACTTCTGACCTATTTAAGTTAATAATTCAAATGCAGACCGTATAACCCTACCATGCATGTTGTTCGTATATAATTAATAATTTATATATTTATTTAATTACTTATATTTTTTTTATTATAAAAGACAAACATATTTCAGACACTACCAATGCTCTATAAATTAGGCGTACAAAAAATACATTTGAGCTTAATTCAGACTTGCAATGACTTTAATAATATCTAAATGGAGATCTAATATATAAATAGTAACACTTTCTAAAAAACATCTGTGCATACGCAGATTAAAGCCGTCAACACGTATGACACATATCGCCTACAAAACTGTCGCAGCCCACATGTTACAAGTCATCTTTCACCTAAGAAACGCTAATACGACTTAGAACTTTCCAATCAAATAAATTATATTTATTTTCCTCCCAGTCTTCCTTTTATAGTACTATTGTAAATTATTATGATATCTGCAACTTAACTTGACAAAAAATACGATGTGGGAAGCGGAACGTGTGTGCAAAACCGAATCGCGGTAAAAAGTTCGAATTGATATTGCGACGTAGCACGTGCCGTCTCCCACGAGGATAATTGACATTCGATTTAAATTCGAAATTCAAACAACGCGATGACTTTTTAATACTGGCCAGATGCAACTTTAAAAATCAATTTGGTTCCACAAAGGTTTCATATCTTTCGAAAAGATTTAAATGTATTTTTGGATCGGTAGTTTTAAATTGACTCTCAATTCAATTTAGCTGGTAATGACTATAATAAATATCGGTGACCCAGTGACTAATGCCACCCACGATACAGTTATAAGTGCTTATAAGATCGAGTGATAACTCCGATTGGCCTATTAATGGTAATTGTTTTGTTACGACATACAGTAGTGATGAGCCTAACTTGTTTCATTAGTAAGATGGTGTAGGGTTTTAAACTAAGTTGACATTATTATGAAACTTACACAAATACTTGATACTTAACTAAATGATGTTTTTAGATCGTTTGTTTGGTCTCAGTACTTTTAAAAGACTTGAAGCTGATGTTTATTTTTTTTAGTTATTGTCAGTGCGCGTTTTATTCTACAACAGGGGATGGGGAGAGTAAGCTTCTGAAACGATGTAGTCCCATTCGAAAATCAAACCTGAGACTCCTTTGTTGCCAATCATACAAACATTGAACTAACAGGGCAATTTCAGTTCTAACAATATTATTTGTTTGAATCACATTAATTGATTTGTAAATACTTTAATCAATCAGGTGCGACAAGTTTATAACTTTGTAGGAGAGTCCTAGACAACGGGACTCCTAATAAAAGTCTCCTATAAAGCAAGGGCATTGGCCGACTCGTTAAACTTCTTTCATGTTTGTCCGTTACAAGACGTGTCAGTTCAATACGGATCATTATTTTTGTAACTTCATATTTGCATTTACTTAGTTTTTATAATTTAAATTAACAAACTATAATGTAGAGTTCCGAAGTTACCTGTGACAATAAAATTAAATCAACGAAGTTTTCTGAATTTTGCAAGCAATTACATTTTTATTTCGCAACATTGTTTTTTTAAATGATAGACGTTTTTTCATAATATTAAATTTTTAATACTATAAAAGAATTTAATGAACAATACAAAAAACTTCAACAACTGTAACTTCTAAAAACATGTTAATTTCTCACATGGCAACATTCTCGTGCCTCTTGAATAATGTTGACACGCTGCGGCATTCCAACCGTTTTTACATTCATTTTACATTTAAATTATGGGACTCGAGTGATTTTGACTTAACTGGGACTTTCTATAAATACAATTTAAGTTTTAACACTTGATTTCGAGAGGTTGAAAGTTTTAAGTAAAGTTACAATAGTGCCTATAACTGCACTTTGACATCCATACTAATATTATAAAGCTGAAGAGTTTGTTTGAACGCGCTAATCTCAGAAACTACTGGTCCGATTTAAAAAATTCTTTTAGTGTTAGATAGCCCATTTATCGAGGAAGGCTATAGGCTATATATCATCCCGATTTTCCCACGGGAGCAAAGCCCTGGGGCGCAGCTAGTAGAACAGTAAAGCTTGGCGTCTGAATTTACTGATAAAAAAACTATTTTTTTTTTATGTTATAGCAGGCAAGCGGGGCATGCGGTTCGCCTGATGTTAAGTGACTGACCGCAGACCATGAACATCTGCATCATAAAATGTCGCAGATGCCTTGCCGGCTTAAGGAAAGGGAGGGGATAAGGAGAGGATTAATGATAGGAAGTTGGGAGAGGACTAGAACAGGATAGGAGGAGAAATGGGATGGGAATACAGGCCTCCGGGTACCCGCTCACCGTACGAAACACAGTGCAATACTGCTTCACGCCGGTCTTCTGCTGGGGGGGTGGTATTTTCACCGGTGCGAGCTTGGCCCAATTGTGCAATGCTCGACTACCACTCTTTTATAGCTGTAGGTGTTATGCAGTCGATTACCCTCTGTCGCCTCTTACGACACCCATGGGTAGAAATGGGGTGGCGACACATGTATTCTAACCCGTCGCCACACGGGACAATTTTACGGAACAATTTCTAAAGAAAAAAAAACATTAACAACACACAGATTAAGTTCCAAACAAAAGTTACAACAATAACATTGAAAAAAAAATAAAAAAAATCTAGAAGTAATTAATTTTCCATACTTCATTAATTAAGTTTCCCACGTAGTTTAATTCGCTTAAGCTAAAAAGAACGCCCCGAATTGATAAAAAATATTTGATTCTCATTTTTTGGGAATTCGTCTAAAATATATTTACCATAGATAATAAAATACGAGTCAACCGTACATCGACGAACGTTTATAATTTACGACATTAATAAACAAATCACCTGTGCTGTTTGTAAATAGAGTGACGTAACTATGACCTCATCTATCCGATAAGATGAATGTCCAGTTGTGATTCATAGTATATTTGTATTTATGGTTAAATTTCAAAATATAAATGTAAAGTTAAACCTGGTTAAGTGAGACATATTAAAAATATAATGTATATGCAGTTTTTATTTTCGTTCTAATAGCCCTAGGCTATTCTTTTAGGCTTTTTCTTTATATTCCTCATAGTTTAGGATTTGTCTCCAAAATCCTCCCAGAATTCAAAGTAAAAGTCAAAATTGAATAAAATTCTAAAAAATCCATTTAAAGTATTTTTTTTAATATTGAACAGAAAATACTTGCTCTTCCAAATCGGCCTCCTCTGAGGCGCTATAAAAACGTCATTTTAATTTACATAATTTCAAAATTTACCCTGTATATCCTTAAAATATCGTTTTTGTGGTAGAGATAAGACTGACTTAAGCTTATAAACTTGTTTTATAGCTCTATCTTTTTTTATATTATTACACAAATATTTGTTATTAATTAATTAAATTTCAAAGCTTCTTAATTGTACACAAAGCCACTTAAACCACAACGGAAGGATTCCTTTTACGTCATTATCATAATCCATATTCCAGGAACCAATCAGTAATTACCCACTTTATGCAATTGTAATGATTCATTATTTCTTGTATATCATTACAATTTCATTCTTATTACGTAAGTGATAAATTAAAAATTCGCATGTACCCATTGTTTTGCACTGTGATAAGTTATAAGTGTCATTGTACGATAAAAAGTACGATTTTACGATTGTAAAATTGCATAGATTGCGTTGCCTAGCAACACTATTGTGATTACATTGTAATTTGTAAGCTACTTATAGCATAAAATACATAAAATATGTACCTGCTTATACGATATTTACTTTTTTAACTTTAACAACAAAATTGTTAACTTTAACAGCGTGTACTGAAGCTATGTTTACAAAATTATTAATGAAACTTTATGCAAATAGAAAATTTAGGTGAACCAACCAATAATTACTTGATTTTTAATTGTTTATCTATATTAAGTATATACAAAACAAAGACGAGATTGTTACATTACTTATAACTTGGGATCGGTTAGATAGTATTTTTGTGATAGACCATTACACAAGGAAGGCTAAATAACATTTTAGTACGAAAGCAATCAGCGTAAAACAACTAATATTCAATAAGTATTACATGATTATATTCATTTTCACTCAAATAATCTAAATAATAAGAAAAGAAATCAAATAGAATTTTCAACTTGGTATTTCTCAGACATTTTTCAGTTTTTACCTCCACTTGAAATAATTCTCAGTATAATTAGGCATAGCGTGGGAATACAGATAACAAAACAATAACTTGTACCAACATAATGATATAATTTTACAGAATAGACGTCTTATTTTTACTGGTAAATTGTTTTTTACACAAACACAATGATTATCAACAGATTTTAGTATATTTTTTAAGACAGGTTTTATATAAGAATCCTTTTTTTAACTCTCAATTTTCGTAAATTAAAACACATATAAGGCCTTTCAGCAACTCACCTTAAAACAAAATCCAAACAATATTCCGTTATTTCAATTAAAATAACAACAGTAAAAAGCACTTAAATAACACAAACACTCACAAATAAACCACACATTAACGACTATTCTCACCAGAACCAAAAACAACACTAATTGAATTCCGCCTGTTTAGAACACATGTTCGAAATTTAAAAATTTAAAAACAAAACGAACGAGCGTCGTTCGTCCTTTTACGAGCGTCACTGACTATGATTCACCAACAAGGCAAATAATAGCAATTAATTGTATTTTAAGATGTCATAAATTGCAAACGATTATAATCTTTATTGTCATTACGACACGATATGTATTCATTATTGTTGGATCAATTTTTCTATGACTCAATGGGAGGAAATACGGCGTCCTTATAATTTACGTGACGGAAACAAGGCTTTTGGGTTATTCATAATTATTGGGTTATGCGAAATGTACGTTTGTCAGTGAAAGTATATTGAAGTTCAAGTGTGTCAAACCGATGTGGGCCGTGCAAATGAGACAATTAGTTTTTTGCTGTGCATGACTTTGAGAAATGAGCGGCCATAATAAAGGGTATGGAATACCTATAGGTCGAAATAAAAGAAGTATAGTTGAATTACTGTTTGTTGGAAATTCGGTATCTATGGAATGACTACACGCATTTCTTAGGTGCTGTCAGGTGTATTTACATTATTTAATCATTTTATTTCTTTTTCTCAATTGGGACTTCGTAAAAGTTAGATGACCTATGTTAAAGTCTATAATTGATTCAGATGTTACCGAGTGCGATATAAAACCTCATTATAACAAGGCAAGTCGAAAGGGGCTCAAGTGGCAAGATAAACATTTTATTATTATTATTATTATTTAGAGACACCTAACAAAAAATATGACTGAAAACTGCACAAGCGATTAATAATCTTAATTATAATGATTATTATAAGAACGTTGCGTGCTTTAAATATATTAAAAAAGCGATTGATATAATTCAGCAAAATACAACAATCCTCCAGACGTGGGACGGTACATGGCAAAGGCAGCCATGAAATAATAACTAAGTACATAAATATTTTTTTTTTAAGCCATTTGTACCCCACTGCTGGGCAAAGGCTCTCTTTTTCTCCTTCACTCGGATCTCTTCTTGGCGAGCACCTTCCAATTCGAGTAAAAGGCATTTCGTCCCTCCTATATATAGACTTAGTATATAAATTAAATAAAACTCCCAATTAAATTATTTGTTTTTAGTAACATGAAATTATCTAACTAAGTGTGCGTTATTTTAATTTAATTTTAACTTTAATTTATTATTATAAAATGTGCGTTAACGTCTATAATTTTTAATGGTCGTGTTTGCACGCTTAGGTTGGCAATTTCGCCTAAAACACATCTCTAAATATAGGATTTAAGAGATGTATTGTACTCTATAATGTGTTGTCAACTGTTGTGTATGCCTAATAAAAATAAATAGATTAAACCATACTGCGAATAATAATTACCGACGTGGGATGTTACACGTATAACAATTATAGTCTATACCCCAAGGAGCAGAATTGCGTGCCGCATCTCACTTAGGCCGTCTTGAAGGCCGTTGGATGAATGGAAGGCCTCCCACTGATAACCTCACAGCTATTTGACCTTTATAGCATTTGGTTAAAAATAGATTTTAAATTATATTTTAACCGATTTAAGAGTTTGGGAGGGATTCTGCTGAAAAATAGTACGATACTAGCTGAGCCCCGGGGCTTCACTCCCTTGGGAATATCGGGATAAAAAAAATAAATAAATATTCCTGGACATTTAACACAACGCCATCTAGTCCCAAACTAAGCAAAGCTTGTACTATGGAAACTAGATAACTGATAGACATACTTAAAGATACTTTTTTTTTTGTAAATAAATACATAGGTACTATAGATAAATAAACACCCAGACAGTAGAAAATTACAATGTTCATCACATCATAATTTTCTGCTCGTGGGGATCGAACCCACACCCTCTGGCGCAATAGACCATTGCTGAACCACTGCGCCAATCGGGTCGTCGAATATCGGGATATCGGGAATATCGGGATGATTATAGCCTATAGCCTTACTCGATAAATGGGCTATCTAACACTAAAAAAATTTTCGAATCGTACCAGTAGTTCCTGAGATTAGCGCGTTTAGACAAACTCTTCAGCTTTATAATATTAGTATAGATAAAACATTTTAACAAAAATGGTAACCTTAGATTTCCTAAATGTAAAAGTAGGTGCCATAGTGTAAGTTAAGTATCTAGAAATGTTACCATTTGAAGCAACCTTCATTAGTTAGTATTTACTTTTCTTTTCGTTTTTATCCCGAAAATCCTCCAGGAACGCGACGTATAAGATACTAGCTGTACCCCGCGGTTTCACCCGCGTAACTTCTGATTAAATGACAACTCCGGGATTAAAAGTAGCCTATATGTTATTCTGAACCCTTATCTATATGTGTACCAAGTTTCATCATAATCGTTTCAGTAGTTTTTGCGTGAAAGAGTAACAAACATCCATACATCCATACTTACAAACTTTCGCCTTTATAATAGTAGTAGGATAGTAGGATGTGATCGAAGCGTGGAAAAGCTAGGCTGATATAAAAAATTGATTTATGGCTGATATAAAAAATTTATCATTATGACAAAAAAAAAATATATCCTCGTCAAATATAAACAAAACATATTTCATTTATTATTCTTTAAACGTATTACGTACCGCAAATCCTTTGCACATATTTATGAACGTAAAACATTGACACATATTTAAATTGACATTCATGTTACTTGTTGCAGAAAATCGTTGTTAATAATATGTATTTTCAATAAATTACTCAAAGATAAATTAAAAAATAAAAAAACGTAAAATTTACTCAAAGATGTTTACTAGATTTTTATACTGTTCTATGACTTACGATTTTTTTAATTCTGTGAATTGTTTATTTTCCTTTTAGTGATATAAATAATAAATAGAATTCAATTGTTGTAATTTCCTATAATATAAAAAGAACATTTTTTTGCATATTCTCGGCAATTCTTTTACCTACAGCATTACGTCTTCGACGGCCAACTTCTTACCTTCGAAGGCTTATATTTCCATTCGATTCATCTCCCATCCTTCTCTACTCCTCTACCAATTTTATCTATCCTCCTTATCCCCTCCCCTTCCTTCAAGCTGGCAAGGCAACTGCGACACTTTAATGTTGTAGATGTTCATAGAGTGCGGTCGGTCAGTTAACATCAGGTGAACCGTCACAAAAAAGCTCCTGAAGACTAACACACAATGATATTATATTACAAATTTGTGCAAACACAGGTGCAGTCTACTACTTTCCTCATCGTCCAATGGGATGGATATCTAATACGTCAGGTAAGTCGGTCTTCGGAGGACTGGAGTGAAATTTCTTACAAGGGGTATTTTGTTACGAAATCGTTGTTTGAAGGGTGCTTGGTTTGAAAGTATGTTTTTTTTATACAGTAATAACTTATGAACTAAATTAACTAATAAAAAAAGGAACTAAAGAACTTATAAACTTAGATTTAGTTAACGCTATTAAAAACTAAAGATCCTATTAACTAAATCTTTGATGTTAAAGCTTTGCGTACTTCTATTATCTACTATCTTCATTCCCATTAAAATTAATTTGGGGACTATAGTCTACATATCAATAAACATTCACATACAATTACCTTAATTAAGCTAATAATCTATCTATATAGGAAATTTCATCAAAATCTGTTCAGTCCTTGTGGCGTGATTGTCATACAATCATCCCACTACAATAACTTCAATGTCTCATTTAACATTGAAGTTATTTCGTTTGAAAATGTCATATTATTTTCTTGACTTATTTAACATTTAAACATTGAAAAATTAACTAATGACCAGTAAACTTTCCTAGACATTAGAAAAAATCTCATAATTTTTATCATTCGGCCGCGTTCATTAAGAGCGCATAGAGTGCATTGACCCGACGCATATCGCACGTAGTGTTGTACTATGCAGATTATCGATATCGATAAACTAATTATCGACATCGGTGATATCATGATTATTTTAACAATTTTATCTTTAATCCAATAAAAGAACAAAATCAAAAATTTATATTATTTTTAATGATTATTTTTTTAGAGTTCACACAATCAAAACAATGACAGAAAAAGTGAATACATTTAATTGTGAAAACAATATTTTACAAATATAGAGACAGTAAAAAGTAAAAACTGAACGAAACATGTTTTAAGTACATTTTCAGAAAATTATAATCTGTCATTAAAATTGAATTCCAATCGAGAAATTCACAGAACAGGCAGTTATTTGATTTAATTACATACAATTTCACGTTGGCTTTAATAGTGGGTTGTTAAAAAACGATGCAAAAATAGCAGCAGCTACATTAATCGTGGAGCGAATAGTATTTAAATTTAAAGAGAAAAATCTTCGGAATATCCTTATAAAGCTTGGCTTAACACAATAAAACTACACTATTATCCACTCAGTTTGAAACTGATTACATGAATAAATAATTTGATCAAACTGTTGTTTTTGTTTTTTTTAGCTAGTCAAATGCTTTTTCATGTATAAACAATAAATTTACCAGGAGTGCAGGTGTTTTATATCTATAAAGCAAAACTATTCAAAACAACATCAATATTTGATTAAGGTTGACTAATTCACCACTGTATGTACCATATTTCTGGAATATATGTAAACTATCCTTCAATGTATGATTTGGCGTTAGCTGTAAGTACAAGAATGTTGAATTTATAAATAAATTTCGACAAATTGTATAATTATAACAGCCCAATCAGCTCAATGAACTTACATACTCACTCCTTTGGCGCAGGTGCCCAAAGCGTGTCTTGGCCTCCGACAAGAACCCTCCATTCTTCTCTGTTCTGTGCTGTCACTTGCCAGCCCAATGAAAATTATCCCAAATTATTTAATGAAAATTTCTATTAATATTTTTAATAATTAATTCACATAAGACATCGATATCACCCCATCACTAGTCCTAAGTACATAAAATAAAAGCGCAGTCATAATATCCTGTTAGCCAACACACGTGTTACGATAACCCAAAGCATAACTCAAGTGCCTCCATTGAGACTTCAAACGGTAATGCAGGAATTGTATAAATTTATAATATATTTATTGGCCTGAAACATGAACACATACTAGGGCATTATTCGCAGGGAATATCATGAAAATTAAGTATTTTACAACCGCGTAAAAGGGTAATGCTAGATAAACCTCTAGACTTTATCACGTGTGGCGCCGGGTTAGAATACATGTGTCGCCAGTCCATTTCTACCCGTGGGTGTCGTAAGAGGCGACAGAGGGTAATTCTGCTGCATAACATCTTCAGCGAAAAAAAGACTCATAATCTTGCCTATCATAATGGAAAAAACATCCTGCGGTATTTTCGAAGATAAGCGCCTACAAAGAAAAAAAAACTAATATTCTAATGCTTAAAACAACCCCCCCCTCCCCTCCCACTGATGTGACTCCATTATTTGTCCCGTTAATCCTATTTGAAGCAAGAAGTCACTCAGGCGTCTAAACATACAATGAAAAAGTTTGGGGACCCCTGATATAAATATCGCTCTGTAGACAGGCTTGTTCTTAGTATCCCTCCCCATCGTACTAAATTTTACGGCAACTCTTTTTGTGTAACTGCTATCAACCTTTGGAATGCTTTTCCTGTAGCCATCAGACAAGCCCAAACTCTATCTTCTTTTACAGCTCTTGTCCATAAGCATTATTTAAGTATTGTATATGACTCGGATATAATTTGTATGTATTGTATATGTATCTATACTATTCTATATATCTATTTATGCTTCTTTCATATGTTTACACTTTGACCTACCTCTTACAATACCTTTTCCTATACCAGTGGGTTGCCTGGAAGAGATCACTCCTGAGTGATAAGGCCGCCCTCTGAGTTGACTGTTTCTTCTATATCTTTTTCTCTATTGTAAAATTTACTCTCATTATGTCAACATGAAATGTGTAAATAAATAAATATTATAGTAGGATATTTCATTTTTAACAATTTCGTTTCAATATTATTTTATCGATATTCTTTAAGTACCCATTACTTATCGACATCACTATGTGTATTACCACATCGATGTTTTTTAAACTAAGTTTTAACACAATTAACGCATTCTTTTGCCTCAGCAATTTTGACATTAAGTTCAATACAAATATGAAGGTATCTGTCAAATTACTTAAGTCTAGTTTTCACAATACTTTTATACCAATTACGCATGCTTAGTAATTGTATCCTAATGGCCGTTGTCAATATTCTATCTATCCCTTGTTTTGCTTATAGTCAGACAAATCTATCTATTTGCACTTACTTTGATTTCGATATCCTAACGACGGATACATTTGCTATGACTTTTGTCTATCTATTGTCATATAATCTGACATAACAATCTATCCATAATAATTATTATTATTGAAAATGGCCGTTAATCGTCTATAGCACACCTAATCGTGCTTGGACTATAATCAGAAAAAACTAAGATAAACGAATAAATATGTATAACATACAAACAAAAAGCTTTTCCACCTCATATTATCACTTTAAGTAAGATGTAAGTACTTTATAACTGTATAATTAATGAACATAAAACTTATTTTATAACATAACAAGGATCCATTACAAGATAAAACAGTTGTTAAAATAGAGAGAGTAAAAGTACATTAATATCCTACTAATATAAATGCGAAAATTTGTGTATGTCTGTGTGTTTGTTACTCTTTGACACAAAAACTACTAAATCGATTGTGATGAAACTTAGTATTCTTCATATAGGTAAGGATCTAGAATAACGTATAGGTTACTTGTAACCTGGAATTCCCACAGGATCAGAAGTTAGATAGATACGCGGGTGAAACCGAGAGGCATGGCTAGTAGTATTACAAAATTTAACACCAATTTTATATTTTTATAATCAGTAATGTGTTCAAAAAGAAATTTAATGACTGAACGGTATATTCTAGTTCTTTTCTTGTCAACGAACTTGGATTTTAAAAAGCATATACAAGTTTTACAAGCTTTTTGGTATTGCTTATTATATTATCTGTGTTTAGTTATTTTTTTTTAGTTTATTTATTTATTGGTGATAAACGACAATGCTGATTATAAAAAAATATTTCCTAGTATATTCGTTAATAATAGGTAAAAAACAGAATTGCCTAATTAGCACGCCATTTAAATACATATAAACAATTTATAAAATTATACAGTACATGAAAACTAGCAACATTATCAAAAACGCTATAAAACATTTACAGCTGGCAAGTTTATCTCGTTATAAGTTAATCCTTAGTATCTAGATGGCCTAGATTGACTCATAATGAAAACATTGTGTGCTGTGTAAATGAAACAAAATGGTTTAATATGGACTTTGATACTTTGTTTTCTAAGAAAAATAATACTAATGTTAATTCTGAATTTGGAATCAAATTCTTTTTGTATGTATTTAAGTAAAGGGTTATTTTTTAAAGATACTTAAATTTTGCTATGTACATAGTGCAAAGATTATTAACAATTAGTAATCATTCCAAAAATTTAAATAATTAAAGAAATTCTATGTGCACAGATACAATTTATTTATGACTACCTTTCCGCCCGCGGCTTCGCACGCGTGGACTACTAATTTCTGTATTTTAAGCGACGCACAACAAAAGTTTAAAAAAATTACAGTCGCAGGACCGCTGATATATGCGCATGTCTATAGTGTTTTTTATAATTTTCTATGAAAATAAGTTTCACCAAAATCTCACAGTGTGCACGCCTCTTCAAAATACAGAAAATTGTAGCCGACGCGAGCGAACCCGCGGGCGGAGAGTTAGTTATTTTTTGAAGGTTTTGGAGAATTTATTGAGTGTTTTTACCGTATCTATACGTTAAGAGTATATAGACATGACCGTTAGTCGACCAAAATCTCACATTGTCACGTGGTATGATATTTTCACGACTTTAGAAGCGTATATCTCAAAAGATATTTAATTTAGCAAAAAACGCGTTTAGTAACCTCTATTTCATCTAATGACACTCATTCAATGATGTATTCGCGAATTTATTTTTTTACCCTCCGTTTACATGTATGGAGACTTGGAGAGCCACCCCCAAAATTCCAAAATTTTTTTTCAGATAAAATGTAGCCTATATTCGCCTATCAGTATGTAAAATTTTATCAAAATCTGCCAAAACAGATAAACAGACAAACAGAAAAAAAATTCTTACCATGGTTTTGGTATCTATAGAACATACATATTGCATATCTACCAATTACTCTTTTTGAAAAATATTCAATGTACAGAAATGGTTCGGTTACTGTTTTATTATATGTATAGATTTTCTTCTTTATTCAAACACGAAAATTGTGCAAAGTTTATATAATCGGCAGATAAAAAATATTTTGATCATCTGTGCACTTGTCAAAACCCCCGCCAAAACGAAAACATCACAGATAAGATATTTACCTATCATTACCGAGCTTTGTTCTAGAAAATGTGAAACTAGATCGATTCAGGTTATATCTAGAACAGTGGGTCACGCCCGACCATTAATTGCGAAGCTAGAATAAATTACAGATATTTATCAAGGAATCATAATGTCTCTATACGCCCATAAACACGCCATTTTTTAATTAAAGGTAATAAAGTGTCAAATGTGAAGTAATCATTGCCAAATTAAATTTAGATATCGTTCAGTAGAAATCTGACCTTAATTATAATAATTAAGTCATAAATTTGAGCTTTCTGCACTGCCTTTCCCCAAACAATTAAATTAAATTAATGAACAACCCCGATTTCATGTATTGATTAACTGTCACTTGCTTAACTAAACTCGTTAATAAAAAACTTTGTGATCGCAGTATTTGACACGTGATATGATAATTGACGGAATCGTTAAGTATAGTGATTTAAAGTGAGTTACACACAAATTATATATTTTACGAATTAAATATCAAATTAAAATGGCATTACATATATTTATTCCCGTTAGAACTCCACTCTTACTTTCATTTATTAATCTTGCTGGCTATAATTAAAAAAGAACATAAAACCTTTTTTAATCTGTAAAAAAAACAAAAATCGGCCCGCGCGCGCTTTTGACATTCAAATAAAGAATTCCAATGAAGGATAAAGTTAGATAGGTTAGAAATGGCCGCGGGTGGAGGCGTCCCAAATTATACGATTCCGTTGGTCGAGTTATTTGAGGTTACTCTTTAGTATGGTGACTCGTTGAAATGTATAAGAAATTTCAATGAGGAAGGAGGATTTGTTTACTTATTATTGAATTGTTTGAACGAAATATGTTCGCGCATTATTATTGTTAAAACAATAATATTAATCGATATCTGCTTAGCCGGTTGTGTGTGATTAAAGAAAAACTATATTTTGCTTAATCACACCAACTAAAAAAAGAACTATAAAAATGTATAAGTCGTCGTTTTAGCCTAGGGCGCCCACTGCTGGACAAAGGCCTCCCCCAAAGATTTTCAATATGAAAAATTTATAAGTACAAAAAATATTTAAACAATTGGATAAACATTTTTTATTTTATTTATTTTACTGGATACAAACAACTCAGATCCATTAGTTAGAAAGAGTTTATCCTAATTTTGGTACATGCTTAAAACTAAAATTAATTAATTTCAAGATAACACAAAAAAGAAACAATTCAATTCATTAATAGATTTCTATGACTTTATTCCTAAATTATTGGTTAACATCAAAACCTACCTGTACATTCCACATACATTACTAAAATATTCCTCAGAAATAAAAACACTTCATAAATCACAAAACTTTATCTTAAAACGATCAAACCTAAAGGGCGCGGAATAATTCACTGCCTACCCTTTGTCTTCGAACGCCTATTTTATTACCTGTAACAAAAATACAGAGTTAATATAATTTCTACAAGTCCATAAAAACTTTAATTTTTATCAAATAAATAGATGATGATGTATTTGTAAATAATTAAAAAAAAACTTAAAAACGGATACACAAGTTACAATTCTTTCTTTTCAAATGTAGTAAAAAAAGCCGCTTCTATATCGAAATATTTTTAGAAATAATACATAATAACAATTGTCATGTAAAACATAGAATTATGAAGCTAAGATTTTACGTCTTATAATTTTAATGCAGATTTCAGATGAGGCAACGAAAGTATTTACAAATAACAAAAATGCCAGTAAGATCACTGTTTCAAGCATTCCTATTTTATTTACATTCTACAAATAAACAGCAACAATACAACTTATTACTAACTGTTACAAACCACATACCACCTCGTTGACATTTCAACGTATATAGCTAGCTGCGCCCAGTGGTTTCACCCGCGTAGAAAAATGCTAGATTGCAACAGGAATGGCAAACCGAAATATTTTGGGCACGTACTCTGTCACTCATTACGAACTAAGAAAAAAACTGTGAACTATTTTAAAGCTAATGCCAGTAATCCTATGTATTACAGTAATCATTGCTTCGCCCCGGGAGGCATGTCTTTGCGAGGCCCCGTACGTTAAGTCATCTCGTCAACGAAGATATGGTCGTTATACAAATTAATAAAAATTGAGTTAAAAAATTTACATTGAATGATTTACAAAATTGACAAAAAAGTTGATGAATTTTACGCGTTGAATGCCGATCAATTGAGTCATGCGTCTATCAGAAGACGCAATTATGATAGGCATCGTGTAATAATTCTTAGGACAATTAGGATTCGCGGAGCCCATGCTAGGGTGAGGCCCCGGACGAATGCCCTATTCACCACCCCCTAAGGACACTGATCCTATTAATGTTACCTTCCCATCCTACGCTATTTGAATTGACATATTTTCCCAATATTCTCAAGGCCAAAATTATTAGCTGGCGCGCCTATAATAGATTTAACATGTTTATTTTTTAAAAAATGGTACGTTGGTACAAAAAGTCTCACCATCACTGGTCTATAGGCTTTGTGGACTTATCTATCATAACCAGGAACAAAAAAACTTGGATTTGTAGCTAGACGCGTAAACACACGTACATGATAAACAAATTCCTTAAGAAGCGCTTCACAACACAGCGATAGTTTACAGAGTGATAAACTATTGCCTTATTAATGGCTGTGGAACACGATATACCTATTATTTTATGAGTCAGCTTTAACAAACATTATTTTCTTTTTCCTTCAGAGTAGTGACAATTTATATTTCAAAGTTTATTCGTTGTTAGAAGTATTGAATTAAAGACATTTTACATTATTTCTACTATTTATTACAAAACTTTATTTAATTACAACCGGTTTCGAAAATTCATCATCAGGTAGTCTTTGGTACAATTTTCGAAACCGGTTGTAATTAAAAACGTTTTCTAATAAATAGTGGAAATAGTGTAAAAAAGTCTTTAATTCAATACTTAAAATTTTAAGTCACTGTCGCATTGTGTAAATAACCTGTAATTGCATGTGAAAATTATTAATAAATAAATAAAAATGCATTTCCACCAAGAAGTCACAAGACAATCTATCAATTATATTATCGTTGTTAGAAACTCAGGATAACTTTCAAGTATTTTTTTAAATGGACGTACATAGCGATCGATATTCAATGCTCTGCCTATCAAAAGCTTTTTGTCTCAACCGGGTATCGAACCTAGTTTTTTGTTTGTAACACTAACGTTACAAGGCCAAACAGAGCGTCTATTAATAGATTCATTCGTTCGATGTTGTCTCTTTCACATATTTGTATATCAAATGATATGATTTATGATAGCTACAAAAAAGGTCGTAATACTCAGTAAAGAAAGAGAAAGACTATACTTCTCTTGACGACCCGATCGGCGCAGTGAATATGGCTATGGTCTATTACGCCGGAGGGTATAGGTTCAAATCCTCAAAAAGTATGTCTCCTTCCTCTAATGTCCTCATGAAGTATGTCTATCAGTTATCTATTTTCAATAGTACAAGCTTTGCTTAGTTTGGGTCTAGATGGCGGATGTTAAATGTCCCTGAATCTATAGTAATATTATAAAGCTGAAGAGTTTGTTTGTTTGAACGCGCTAATCTCAGGAACTACAGATCCGATTCGAAATTTATTTTTAGTGTTAGATAGCCCATTTATCGAGAAAGGCTATAGGCTATAAAATATATATCATACGATTTTTCCACGGGAGCGAAGCCCTGAGGCGCAGGTAGTATTTATATATTTATACTTGGCATTTACCAACAGCTGTGAAAACTATAAGCAAAGGCTTTACAATATTATATTATCCGTGGCTTTACTATAGGCATAAATCGAAATATAAAAGTCGAAAAACTAACGTTTAATTAACAGATATATCTAAAGTTATACAGACAATGGTGCTATGTATTAAGTAATGAAGATACCAAAACATATTGAAATAAAATGTTATGTCAATCATAGTGTTGAAAATATCGAAGTGCTATTTCATTTCCGCACAGATATAAGATAAAATTTAATTCCGTATGACCCAACAACAAATGTACAAGTTATCGACACAATTTCATAAGCTAACCTTTACATCATAACAATGGTACGTTAAAATGTTAAATAACAAATCAATCGTGTTCCACTTTTGACAGTTGATGCAAATTTGGCGGCAAATGTAATGTTGCCAGTCGTTAAAATTGATATTTTGTCTATGGCGCTTGATGTTATGTGTAAGGGTTTTTGTTTTTATAGGCATATTAGTAGCAAAACGTTTGCTTGATTTACATGCCGACGTAAAACTAGAGCAAGACAGTCTATACAAGACACATTTTTCGATAAAAAGAGTATATTCAAGTGAGTACTTTTGTTTGTTTTTTAATTTCGTACCCTATCGAAAAGTATCCTATACGAAATTTCATCAAAACCCGTAACAGCGTGATTGACGCAAAGACATCTATCAAACATCCAAACATTCACATTTATATTAATTGTAGGATTCCTAAGCCGCAGTTTCGACTAGTGCCCAATTCCTATAAAAATCAAACGTGACGTTTTACTTACGGACAGTACAATATCCTACTAGGCGTAAGTTAAAAGGCGTAAACCTCAAAGGTGACTGACTGACTGACAGTGATTGTTAACAAACAGCCCAAAGTCCAAACCACTGGACAGATCGGGCTGAAATTTGGCATGCAGGTAGATGTTATGACGTAGGCATCCGCTAAAAAATGATTTTGGGCACATCCCACGGGAACGGGAAAACAAATATACGCAGGTGAGACCGTGGGGCACAGCTAGTCTACAATAAACGTGGCGTTAACATAACTACCAAAACTTGCTCCCATTGGTTTATTATAAGCTCGTTAATAAAACGAATCGTATCTGTTATACGTTTATAGTAACCGGGCGTAAGAGGCGCCCTCGACGATACGATCTGCGAGAAAAGTGATGCCTTTGAATATTTATGTAAGGATGTTTATGCAACACACGTGCAGGCAATGTTTGCATTATACAGTGATTAAGGAACTGAGGAATGCTATTAGACATTGAATCGAAATGATAAACACTTTATAAAATCATTTTCTGTGTAAAAATACGTGATTAATCTTTACTAATATTTGAGGAAAGATTTGTTTGTTTGTATTGAGTAGGCTCCGAAACTACAAGACTAATTTGGATGAAATTTTGTACTGAGATTCTTTGAAACCCCAGGAATAACGTAGTTTTTATCCCGAAAATACTACGGGAACGGGATATATACGCGGGTTAAACCGCGGAGCTCAGCTAATGTTTTTTAAAGTAATATACCGCTACAGATTCAAATAGAGTTTACAACAATTTATAAATTACGATAAACGTAATTAACAAACACGTTAAACCGTTAACAACATCAAAATTTGTCATTTTATGGCTTATACAAGACTGCAGAAAATATCCTAAAAGCATTAAGGGAGTTTGAAAAAATCCGAAATATCAAAATTATCAATTTTAGAAATTTCCATTTCTCTTAGCATCTAAAAATAATAATCTTTAACAATATTATAAAGTGAAGTCTCGTGGACGGATGTAAAATCTGAAACTAAACTGATCAATTTTTGTGTGAAAATTTCGTTGATATAAATTATATCAACGAAATTTTATTTCTCAGTTATACTTTTATTTCAACTAATATTTCCTTCTTTTAATCCGTTTTTCATCGATTTTCTTAACAGTCAAACTCATAGTAAAAAATAATTTATTTATTTTAATTGCATAACAATACAATCACATAAATTCTTAATTGCGCCTTTCAAAGTGTTTTCGACTTCGTTATATTTAATTAAAGCCAAGCCGAAGCTACGCTCATTAAAAATATTCAAACTTTAAACTTCGCTTTGCCAGACTAAAATTATTTCACCTGTACTTGACTGTTTAAGTAAAAACTCTTGTTTTGGAAACTACGTAATTCAAACGTGGCCTTTTAAAAGTCATTTAAGGCATGTGTAGATTAAAAATAATGTACACTTTTAGATTATACATAGAGTTATAGAAAATGCAAAATAAAGGTTCCTTTCCTAGTTTTATAAAATAATTTTTAACCTACTTTCAAAAAAAAGGAGGAGGTTATCAATTCGCACGTATTTTTTAAATTTTTTGTATGTATGTTACCATAGCGGTAACATACATACAAAAAATTCTCCGGCGTTTATGGACTGATTTGGAAAATTATTTTTGTATTCGAAAGAGTAGAGTGGTCCGATAGAAATTTGGTTCAAGTCTAATCATCCATGTGGAATATTTCCAGGAAACTCCTCGAAAATCAACAGAATAAGCTCTGCGGTTAAGGTTTAATGATGTATACATATACCAACTGAATTGTGACTAAAAGTTATTTATTTCTTTCTAGAGTGAGGAAGTCGGTTCTATTTTTGGCAAAAAGTTATTATATTAATAAACTATCTACTGCCTGCGTATTTGCTCACGTGAAATTTCAATAAAACGTCAAATAAACATCTTATTCTACTACTAGAATAAGATGTTTATTTGACGTTAAGTATGGCGTAGTTTGAGTGTGCAATATTAATAGCACACTCAAACTACGTCATACTTATCAGGAGGAGACACATTGAAATCTCTCGCAAATAAGATAATAAACGGAATCAAGTCAGTGCACAGCCCACTTCTACCGGCATGACAATACTGTGTTTAGAACAAATTATATCTTATGCCGTATAAAATTATGAAGTTCAAAAATCCACTCCTACATTCTACTTAATATCTAATTAATTATATATATGATTATCAGATATATGTTTGTCGCTCTTTCACAGAAAAACGCTTGAATCGATTGTGATAATTGAATTGTGTAAGGATTCATGATTAGATCTGTAAAACTACCCGACAGATTTCGATGCGGTTTTCTTAATGGAGAGTGTGATTCCAGGTGAAGGCTTACATGTATACAATATGTATAATAGAGTACGTGCGAAGCCAGGTCAGGTCGCTAGTTACTAAATAAACACAAACAAAGTACAGAACTAACAAGGAATAGTTCCTGTATTCGTAGAAACGTAAAACCATACAAAATCGCATTCACACTATTTATATGGGTGCAAACCGCACTGTTTACTGAATACATCCGGCGGGAGTCGAACTTCCTAACTTTGTCAATAATTAGTTGAGGTTTGTTTTGCATCTGGCGTATTTACGCGTAATTCCCATAGTTTGTATTGAGATTAGATGGCCATGTTTACAAAGAAAAACTTCTGTGTTGTTCACTGTTTGCATTTTTATAAATTTGATTTCTTATTAGACATATGTAACCTTATGATTGCGTATAATATACACTTCATAAGTGTATTTCATAGTTATAGATTTATTATATAATTGCATTTAATTTTTTTTTATTTGAATGGCAGATAAACCGCTTCGTACGATTAAAAAACGAACACTGAAAAGCCTTACTGTATATGTATGAAACTAGTCTAAGATCCAAAACGTAGATCTAGACTATAAACAAAAAGCGAAGCTATTACATTAATTTAATATTTTTAGTTGTAATTAAGAGCCTGAAATGATAAATCCATCAAAATTTTACATAAATTATTAACACGAACAATAAATTCTCACCAACAAATTAAAAAGTATATAAAAGGAATTATTTAATTACATCGATATGCCATTACTTTTTTTATTAACAAACAAGTTCAAGACCTCCTTGCATAACATTGATTTACAAATGTATCTTTTTTTTACATGGCAATTACTGCACAAATGTCACCCTTCAGCTGTCAGCGTGACTGACGTATTAAGATGATTAGGCGGGGTACAGACATGAATATGTTTAATTCATGGGCTCAAAATATTTGTGTTGCATGAGTTCATCGCTTACTCAACGCTTTGATTATATTTTGTCCAAAAATATGAGAAAATTTGGTTAGTTTTCAATGATTAGCTTGCAGGAGATAAGATCAAGGATTAAAAAAAAATTGAGTAAATAAAATTCAGAATGCTATGTTTGTACAGGGATAGTTTTCTATGCAAGTTTAAACCAAGGGGACATTTTACTGAAAAGAAATACTACTCTCAACTAAGTATAATAGTTAACGATTAACTATATAACGTGTATAAACGAACGAACTATTAAGCATTAAAATAAGTCTATACTATGTATATAATATATAAATAAAAATATTATAACGAAAGAAGTACAACTTTATACACAAAGAATGAGAAATATAAGAGGTAGAGTTGATAGAGAGATAATAATACAGTGGATTATCGAATGACCGCCTAGAAGTTGCTTCATAAACATCATTTGATTCGTATAATCCCAGCCTTATTCGGTGAAAGTTTCGAAAGTATCAACTTGACACTTGTCAACGTCATTACCCATCGCCTATAACGAAATCTCGAAAATGGATGAACCAGTCATATCGCGACGGTTACGCGGTAATTTAAAATTACGTAATCTGTCAATAAACTTGAATTTCGAATTCTTTATTTTTTTTTTCTAGCAACTCTTATCTATGGTCGTCATGCATCAATGTAAGATTATTGTTTATTGTTCAAAGAGTTTTAAGTAGATATAGGTGTTTATTTATATTAATTGTTAGTCATTCAAGTGTTTTATGGAAAGGATGATATTCAAATATAAATATGACGTAACGTACATAATGATTATTATTAAACATGTTTTCGTATCGAGCTTTATCTACTCAAATAAAATCGAACAATCCATATTAAATTGATTCATTATTTCTTACAAAATTTGGGTAACTAATTGGACTCGTTGTAAAATGAAAACATGGTAAGTAATTTAAATCCAATTCTCGAAAAGTGGCATATGATTTTCTATCCATTCCTCCTTTCAGCATCAAATCAACGGCAAAGGCAATTAACCAGCAAAGCACCTGCACCTATTTTGAACCGATTTAAAAATACTACAAGCGAGGAGCTACATATAATACCATAGAGTTCTTTATTAAATTCACTCGTATAAAACCACGGGGAGCTGCTACTAAAAGTAAAATATTAAAAAGCTGTAAGGCCTTAAAGAGGCGTTGAATATTGAAAACAGTTGCATAGCATAGCAGGTCCGCCCACGCAGGATAAACATGAATGAAGCCAACGCAAAGCCTTTCTACTCGAAACTAATAATTAAATGGATAAAATGTGGAGAGATTTTTATAATTATTGAGTATTTCAGAGCAAAGCAAGAGCACGCGATTTACCTGAATTTACGTGATTGTAGTAATCTCATGAGCACCAGCATCAACGTACCTCTACGCTGATGCATTCGGCTTTAAGTAACGTAAAAGAGGTAAAGGAATATATTAGCAAAGGAAAGAAACAGAAAGGATATGCAGCCCTTCTTAACAAACTCCTTACCGAGTAGGTACATAATTCTTCCTGAAACTGATTGTATATTTTCTTAAAACTTTAAGTTATAAAAAATATTTCAGTGAACTATCTATTTTTTAATTCAAATCATTCTTGGTTTGAGCATCAAAAAACAACACTATAAATATAACACGTAGGCCCTGTTTCCAAAAGACAATTTGCGTCGAATTAAATTGTTTTCACAATTATTTTACACAAAAAAGAACATTCTAGCGAAACGCATCACAATCCAAAGGTCAGTGACCAGGCCACTCGTCTGTCAAAATAATGACCTCTTCTAAGGGCACAATGGAGAAGGAAACTATTTCAGACTTATTGTGTTTCGTCTTGACGATGGGTAATTTAGTATGGTGTTTTCAAAAGAATTTTGATGATAGTTCTTTATTTATCAACACACAAGTTGGCGACAAGTTTTTGTTGTTAAATATCCTACTTTCTACTATCCTACCAATCATACTGATATATTAAATGCATTTTTTACGTTTAGATGTTTGGATGTATGTGTGTCCATCCCTCTTCGACCAATAAACGGATTTTGATGAAAATTGCTGGATTAGGTGATAGGATATATTTTATTAATCTACACTTCTATAGGTTTTGAATTTAACGCAAGCATAGTCGCAGCAGCCAAGAATAAATATTACCAAAAAAATCACCAAAATATTTTATACAAAAATTTTATGAGGCCCTGAGTCTCTAACTAGGCATGAAAGCCTGTGTTATGAGAGCCAGGGATCTCACTGCTGTGTAGTTACTATCATTGCTTCAGGTGGTTCTGTGTGTACTGAATCGTGTTTGGCAGGTAAGGTTGAGATAGTCATATTCTCTTCCAATTTCTCTCCTGCAGATGATCATTTAAAATCACGCGATCTACACACAAACTTCCCTCTTTTTTCTCCAAACAGGTCACTGAATTCATTTTATAATTTCTTAATAATTACAATAATGACAAACAGTATCATGATTACATACACGGATTACTTAACTTATAAATACAGTCACAAACACCAGATTAAATATATTTAAGTGAGACCTTCAGACTCAAAATCTTGAATCTAATTTGGAAAACTTGACGATTAAACAATCAGTAGTTAGACGCAAATTAAAAATGTTCTAGCAACAAAAGGAGTGTGACAAAAACAAACATAGGTGGGATTATGTTTACGACACCATTGTTAAGACTTAAGTCTTTATTTGTGCAGATAGTGCGTCTTAACATATGAGCGTCTACTCCATTTTGTTGTAGATTATATTTTAATACTAGCTTAGAAAGATCTAGCTGTACATTTGTAATCCCTTTCTGTCTCACTTCTCTTCTCTTTTCATATGTAATTTTGTTTATTATTAAGTCTAAAGTTCAGAAAGTACCTTTATTTACCTGTACCTATTTTTAGCGTTACCTGTACCTGTTACTCAAACGTATACTCAAGTTGATATTTTCTAACTTAGTACCACGTTTTCCTTAAATAAAATGTTGTATGAATACTTTTAGGTAGGTACTCCGCAAAATCCTTGGTCCGGTTAAAAGAGAGGACGGCATATGGAGTGGTCATGGTCAGAAAAGTCTCCGAAATCAGAGATCTTGTGGCCAAACCTAACATCATCGGAGAATTCAAAGCACACAGTCTCACATGACTCAGACACATAGAACGCATGGGAGACGATCGGTTAAGATACTTGCGTCGGCCTGCTGAGGAGTAAATAAGTAAATAACTATGGATACTTTAAGTATCAATTTGGTTGCGTTGACATTAGAAAATGTTAAAATATCTAGAAGCTACGTTAGCTCTAGTAGTTAATCTTTCTCTTTTTATGAGCAACAATATCAATGTGTTATAATTATAGTGAAATAAATTTCTTTAGAACCAACTTTTGACCTGCACGATCTGTTGCTCCGTTATTATACTCAGTACAAACTCATCAAAAATGTTATAATTCTAAAAACACTATATCACCAGCAACTTAAGGATAACGGGAATCCAAAACTTGACAACTAGAGACAGTAATTCACACTCGAGTCTTTTCCAAAGCATTAAATTGCGCAATCTCACCATCTTGTCGCGAACCGTTATGTCAACAAACTTTAAGGTCTTGACCGTTGGGTTGAGGACATAGTCATAGGCCACAGCGAGTTTACGCACGAACAGCGATAGCATTTCTAAACTCTTTCCAATGAATATTAGAAAAAAGCTTTTAAATTTTACAATTTAGACTAAATAATGAGTTTGTTATGAATAACAGCCAAAGTACTTACACTTTAGACCAGATAATGGTAGTAGTGGTGTTCTGTGTTGACCAAATGTCTGGTGGAGTCAGGTGATGTATTAGAAAAGTGTCGAAAAGAATGAGGATAAATGGCCCCTGTCCCTACTTAACAAACAATATTCTGCGTCATTTAAACTACTCCTTTTTCGGGTCCAAAGCATTAAATTGCGCAACATATCTTAAAATCTTGTCGCGAACCGTTATGTCAACAATTTTAAGGTCTTTGGTATGGGGGCATAGAGGTTTGAGCATACGATTTTATATAAGATCGCACGCAGCGATCGTTCTAAGTATGTTCATAGTTGTGTAGTTGGAGACTCTTGACAAATAAATTAGCTTGTGGATCTGAAGAGAAACCACTTAAACATTATATAACAGAAATAACGAAAATAATAACAAGTAATAACATAGTAATTTGATTATTTATTACCATCAACTTTACAACTTGTAGCAGTAATACAGACGAATAGTGGGATCGGGATTAAGTTAAAACGCTACTACTTCGTAATCTTTTAATGAACGAAGACAAAAATGTAAGGAAAATATAATATTTAAAAAAAATTAACTTATTGAATTAATATTTGTTTTATTAGCCTTATTTCAGCTTTGATTACAATTATTATATCAGGCAATATTAGATTGAAAAATAAAAAAGATCGCTGGCGCTTGTAGTTATAACCACAGTTTAACAGCAAGACGGTTACATTAACATAATACGACCGTTTGAGGTCTCAATACATTTGGTGGAATACCGTATAAGAATAAGTTATGTTAATCCGAGATACGGTTCTCATCTTCGATGTAGGCACTTTATAACTTCTGCAAGGATTTTTTACCATACTTTTATAGGTATCAGTTATTGTCAAAAATCGGATTTTTTAAGAAACATTGATGATCGTCGTTAAAAATATAAAAATAAAATCTTCATACATTATAGCCTACTAATCTATACTAATATTATAGAGAGGAAAGATTTGTTTGTTTGTATTGAATAGGCTCCGAAAGTACAGGACCGAATGGGATGAAATTTTGTATAGAGATTCTTTGAAACCCCAGGAATGACATAGGCTAGTTTTTATCCTGAAATTTTTACGGGAAAGTTTCATCCTCGTAACTTCTGATTTCGTGGCAACTCCAGGATTAAAATTAGCCTATTTATTATTTGCCTTTGTTATTCTGCACCCTTACCTATATGTACACCAAATGTCATCACAATCGGTTCAGTATTTTTTGCGCGAAAGAGTAACGAACACTCATACATCCTCCTCACAAACTTTCGCATCATTCTACTTATCTCCAGAAAAAAGTGGATAAGACTTAAAATAAATTAAAAAGTCGCCTATTAATCCGTAATATAAATTTCACAACGAGACCTCGTACTTCAAAACAGACGATTGTTTATATTAATAATATTAATTCTGTTCAGCGAAATACGTGACAATCAATCCTTTTAGTGAAACTGGGTCTCGGGTTCGATTACACATGACACATTTAAGGAAAGGCGGCCAGATATTTATAAATCGAAGCTAATTATGTCTTCAGAATATCTGTTAAAATGAAATGTTATTTATTTGAAACTAGCTGTTGGGTGCGGCTTCGCTCATAAAATTCGGTGCCTATAGATCAATAAAAAGTGTCTTATCACCTAATAACCAATAAAATTAGTAACTTTCTGCGTATTTTTATCGCTATTTTTGTATTTTAATCTATTTATCCCTCTGGCAGAATAAACAGCGTTGTTTTTTGTATTTGTCTTGTGTCTTCTGTCATTATGTATGTTGTTATGCATGTATTTTTTTGTGTAATAGACGATTTTCATATTAATATAGCCGAGTGCGGTATCAAACGAAAGGCATTTCGCGGTCTAAATTTATCAAAATCGGCTAGACCATACTTCAGATAGTTTTTCTTACTTACATACAAACACTCACTCGCCATCTCGACTATGAAACCTCACTTCGCTCGGTCAATCTTTACCGTAGTTACTTAATTTTTAGCTTAGGTCACTTTCGCCTACAATATTAGCTTAATAAGGCTTATCTCCACTGATTAGTAAACAGAATAACACACGCATTATTCGTTATGAATGAGAATTAGTACCAGGAAGAGATCGGTCGTGGAATAACAATAAATAAGTTACGTAACAATCATTTGTATATCTATTTACCTTAATAATACTAAATATATGAATGTTGGAATTTATAAAATTTTAAGGATATATAGTAAAAGGAAATATAATTAAAAAAGGTGTTGAAATTTATATAGCTTGATGAATCGTTGGTATAAATAAATATTCGGGGACAAACACGACGCCATCTAGTCCCAAACTAAGCAAAGCTTGTACTAAAGACGCTAGATAACTGATAAAAATACTTGAAACATACTTGTTTGTAAATTAAAAAGTTTATCACATAATAATTTCTACTCGTGGAGATCGAACCCACACCCTCCGGCGTAGAGCATTGCCACTTCCACTGCGCCACCGGGTCGTCAATTGGTAGTTTAATACAGGGAGTATTATTTTTGTAAAATAAACGGGTACGTAGTATAATCTTGTATTTGTTTTAACGCGAGTACTTTCCATATTAAATAAAATACTTTTTAAAGGACCGCGCTGGAAATCCTTTGAAAAGTATTTTATTTAAACACGTACGATTCGACAAATAGATTTTATCAATCAAAATTTTAAATAAATAAATATAAATCTATTAATGTGTGCTCATCAGATTCCTCTAGACTACTTTCAGTATTTGTATTGAAAAACCCAAAATATATCCATTTTTTTGGAAATAAGTAAATGTTCACCGATCACCGTCGTTTGTTTTTCTGGTGATTGAATAGTCCATGGGAAGGGGTGAGAAAGGATTGATGATGTAAAAGAAAAAGGGGTCTGGGTAAAACGGGTGAAATTTATTTTGTCTTAAGAATTACGGCTTAGGTCAAGGGATGGAATAGAAACACAATAGAAGTTTGCGAGTTATTGTTCCCGTAGCATTATGTTATATAGTCTATGTTCAGGATAATGAAGGATTTTCGGAGCCTATAAACACACACATTAATAAAGAAAAATAGCAAATCTTTCCTTTTTCTAATATTAGTGTACATTCGTGTTGTTATTGTCATGAGAAGAATTATAATCATGATCAGATCATGCCTTACTATTTAACCCAGTAGTTACTTTACCAGGAAATTACTAGCTGTCCAGTCAGGGAGGAAAGATTTGATTTTTGTTTGTTTCAGTCGAATAGGCTTCGAAACTACTGGACCGATTTGGATGAAATTTTGTACAGAGATTGTTTGAAATACGAGGAAAGACATAGGATAGCAATTAACGTGGGCGAAACCGCGGAGCTCAGCTAGTAATGGATACAATGAAAACAAAATCGTAATACGTTTCACAAACCACCCATAACGTTATAATTGGACTGTTTCATATTAATATCATTAAAATGGCGGAAACAAAAGGGACCATAGCAAATCATACGGAACCCTAATCGACGTGTCATTGAACTTGACGTTAGCGCCGGTATAATTAAGTCCACGCCTAACAGGGCTGGTAGACCTTTTATTGTGACCTACGAAATAATAATAATTTATTTATTTAATAAGGTAACATGAACCCATACATAAAACAAATATAAAAATATATTAGATTACATTATATTCTATATCAGACAAACTTATTATTTTACAGACTTTTGCATACTTTGACATCGGTTTCTTATTTTAAAGCGTTTGGAGGCTTAGTAAGCCTTACCAATTTTGAAAAAACATTGTGAGTTTATGATTAATCCTATTCTTTGCAAAAATTCACAAAATCTCATACTTTTGATAACGCATATAAAGTTGTCTATATCTAGTTTCATGACTTCTACATTTAAAAGTATCCAAAAGCAGTGCTGTAATTTTAATTATGATATTTTCTAACTTTTAATATATTTTTATGTCATTGAACTTGAAACTAAGCGCTGTCATAATTAAGTCCACGCCTAACAGGGTTACTGTACCTTTTCTTGTGAATTCCTGCTTATCGGGTGGTGCCATTAACTAAAAGAAGAAGAAGACCTTTTCTTGTGATTGACAAAGTTGCAGTGTCCGTATGTCATCATTTAATTTTTAAGGGAGTTAGAATGACAATTATATATTTATAAATTTTCTAAGTTATGAGTATCTTACATACAAGATAGATCGCTTAAAATAAAGTTTATACCATGTACTGTCTTTATAGACCTGTGAATTTATGAGAAACAAAAAATAAATTGATTGACATTAGTTTAAAACGAAAGCATGATACCAAACCATATTATGAAAATTTATTAAGTGGGATCCTATTCTCCAGGATTTTTTCTTACTGGAGCAAATACAGAAATATTTTAATTATACTATTGCATTTTTTGTTAGTTAGGTGCATTACAATCATAAACCAATAAGCGCCTAAAACGCTCGACAAAACAAAATAAAGGAATAAAATTAAACACCAAAGGTTGACAATAAAGCGCAGGACATGAAGCCATTCAATGCTAACCATTATAAATTATATCAATTTCTTTAACAACACTATGCATTACACGCTTGGCTAATCAAAGCTTATCGGTAGGACGGTAACCAGGTGTTAAAATGTTCTTGTTTTTAAATATAGTTTCTTTTTCTTTTTAACGTTACGGAAGAGATTATAATCCTGGCTGGTTACAAAAAAGTTTTTATGCGATGTTTTTTTTATCTGTGGTAGTGCTGGCTTGAAATACGAATTGGAGTACCTAATGTATGGCAAAAATAAAGGATTGATTCCTTTTTATCTGTGGTTATTTGCTGTGAAGTACCAATTCAAGTAATGACTGCCAAAAATAAGGAACTGATTTTTCGAAACGATTGAGAAGAAAAAAAATTGTTCGTTTAAAAATTACATATGGGTTTTCATTTTCAGAGAAAGGAATCATATTTTTAGGGTTTAGTGTCAAGTGACATCCAAGTTTGTGGGGTTGCAACCTCTTGACATTAAAATTGCGTCTTCTGACAAACCCAAGGTTAGCCCAAAAAAGTGTAACATTTCAATGGGCTGTGTACTCAAAAAATTATACACGGAATTACAGATACTCGGTTAAAAAAATAACAACAAAAGATTAAGATTTGTGCTATATTTGCATGCCAAATGCGGCAAATGTATACATTATAATTTAACAAAAATCACATCCCGTAAAGCATTTTTTTTGCAAATTAAGAATTATTACCATAAAACTATTTTATAACAGATTGAGTATTTACTGATGCTATCTTTTGTTCTATTTAGTTAGCAATGAAACGTTAACTAGCGAGTTATTTCGATCGATTTTCATCGCAAGTTCAATGAACAGTCTATTTCAGGGCTGAATATTCGTACACAATAACATTTACATCACTAATTATCGGGTATTTATGTTTATTGAATGTCGCTTGTCGGAAATTTGAACGTAAGTTAAATTAATTCACTACTGTTTACGAATTTCCAATACTGTACATGGTGTAACTTTATTCCCCATCTTGAAATTAACTTTCCCAAATACAAGTACCTTTATTTTATTTTGACACAACAAAAAATACGCGACTCTACGGAGCTTCAAGCTCCAACAGTAGTAAGAATATTGTAATTGTTCTTGTAAATCGCCAACATGAAAAAGTATTAAACATAAAACCGAATATTTTACGTAAGTACAAAGATTGTAATTTGTTAAAAGTATTTAGATTTGAACTATCTATAAAAATCTTAAAAATATTTAAGTATTTGTATTGGTTTTTGTTCACATGATCACTTTCGCTATCGATCAAACGATACAAACACATAGTTACAAGTTCTGCCAATAGATGGCAGCACACGTAAATTGCGCCGTTGTACATCGCGCTATTAAGATTTTTTTAGATATCATGACTAGCTCGGAGAATCAATGTATCGTCACTCTGGTTTCCCTTCAAAACTTATAAATCTTTCGCCTTTTACTAAAGATTTCCGTGGAGGGGAACACTCAAATGAGTCTAACTCTATTTTTGATACCTTGGTTATTATCCAAGGTTTATAAGTCAATAGTAAATATTAGTTAGTAATTATAGTTACTTGATAAGTTAGTGTGTATTTCGTATATGAAATTTTATTAAAGTAATAACTGCCGAAAATGTATATTTCGTATCCCAAACAGAACCATTTGCTTTTACATTTCATAAGTTTATTTTCGAAATTCGCATTTTAATTTTACCATTCAGCATTAACCCTTAAACGATCCATCATAATAAATATCAAACACAAAGTTGAATATTAGCTACCATTGTTTACTATGCGAAATAAAAACAATACAAATTATACACCATTATGTACCTTACCGCCTTGTAATACAGATCAAACATTAAGCTCTAAAAACAATAGGTAGTAAGGCATACGAGTGCCATTTATTGAAGACCTCTAGACTCCATGTAAGAGTACTCGAGAAGGGCTCTAGTGTCTGGTTATTAGCAAAGGGAGCGCCATAACCAGAAATTGCCTTTCTTTCAAAGCATATTTCGTATTTTATGCTTTAGTAAAACGCGTGGTGTTTTATTTTTGTGGCTAATGAGGTGTTTGTTTAAGTCTAGACATATTGTGTTGCACTAGAATGCAGTTGGGAGCACTCGTGGGTGATAATTTTAAATTAGTTTTCACACCAACTTCGCCCCTCAACTAAGAAATGATTAAGCGTTTTTATAATATCTGTATGTTATGTCTGTTAATATAATATTCGATGATTAAAAAATATGTGATGTTGTTCATAAAGTATGTTTACCAATTAAAGTATATTTTAACATTTTTATATGATAAATAAAAATCACAAGTACTTGAATAAAAAAATCCAAAAACTAAATTACAATTTAATGGAAAATCTGCATAAAAATTACATAATTTTTCGCGCCACACACCACAGACAAAAAATGCAACAATTAGGGCGTTTTCACATGACACAAGGACATTGCCATTAGAAAAAATGCCGGGAAGTGCGAGTTGACTTGTGCACTGAGGGTTCCGTCTGCAGCTACTGCTATACATACCTAGATAATAGAATCAAGTATTTTGTAATGTCGGCAAGCAAAATATTATTTCTAAAATTAGAATTATCTATTAATTTTAGATATCGCTTCCGAAAATTTTGTAGTCTTAGGCCCGGTTCGTATAAACTACGAAAGATGGTATAATACGAATTCTTTTCGAAAGATACGAATCGTTTTCATTAACGATCGGTTATAATCAATCGGAACTAAATTTATTATGAACTAGCTTTCCGCCCGCGGCTTCGCACGCGTGGGCTACTAATTTCTGTATTTTTTAGAGACGCACAACAAAAGTTAAAAAAAAATTACGGTTGCAGGACCGCTGATATATGCGCATATCTATTGTGTTTTTTTATAATTTTGTATGGAAATAAGTTCACCAAAATTTCACAGTGCGCACGCCTCTTCAAAATACAGAAAATTGTACCCCACGCGAGCGAAGCCGCGGGCAGAGAGTTACTTATTTTTTGAGGGTTTTTCAGAATATATTGTGTGTTTTTACGTTAAGAGTATAAAAAGACATGACCTCAAGTCAATCAAAATCTCACATTGCACGTGGTATGACATTTTCACGACTTTAGAAGCGTATATCTCAGAAAATATTTA
>LQNK01000010.1:777268-803762 GCA_001586405.1 Phoebis sennae
GAACCCTAAAAATAGGGTGCGTCGTAATAAATCGTTCGTATGGCGTTAAACTAATTCCACTATGAGGGTAGACTTAATTGAGTATTCGACACGTGTTTGTATTTACTGGGATCGAATTAAGAACTATTCATGGGAATAAATTGATGGAACACTAAAAGTTCTTGTGTTTGTTTTATATAGAGTTGAAAAGGCTTTTTCTTTAAAAATTATGTTTTGGTAAAAAACTCTCTTTATTACTCGAGTCTTGTGTTTGTTTGTTATTAAAAAGAATGAATATACAGAACCATGACGCATAATTCTGATTGCTACTAATATCCTACTACTAATTTGTATTATCACTACATAGTATAAAACAAAGTCGCTTTTTCTGTCATGTGTCATGTTGTATGTCCCTATGAACGCTCAAATCTTTAAAACTACGCAACGGATTTTGATGCGGTTTTTTTTAATAGATAGAGTAACTCATGAGGAAGGTTTTTATCAGCATTGCACCCGTGCGAAGCCGGGGCGGGTCGCTAGTATTGTATAAATGCGAAAGTTTGTAAGGATGTATGTATGTTTGTTACTCTTTCCCGCAAAAACTACTGAACCGATTATGATGAAACTTGATACGGGTTTAGAATAACATATAGGCTACTTTTAATCCCGGAGTTGCCACGCGATCAAAAGTTACGCGGGAGAAACCGCACGGCGCGGCTAGTGATAGATATAAATGTTTCGCGGATTGGATATTTGTATTAATCAAGCAGCAAAAACTGAACAGATTTTGATTGCATTGCCAATAAATGTAGGCTATTAGCTGGATAAAGTAATAGGATATCTTATTTTTGTTTATTTTTACTGCACTTAATAAAAATAAAGAAACAAAAATGTCATTCTTAATTTACAACTGTGCAAAAGGCGGTCTTATTGCCTAGAGCAATTTCTTCCAGACAACCTTTTGGGAGCAGGAAGGAAGAGCAACGTATATATGATCTAGCTAGTCTATGTACAAACAAGGCATTGAAATTCTTTATTCCAGCCATTTATACATGATTTTGTTACAGCAAAACCAAAACAAAACCTTCCAAACTTATAACTTACTCCAAAAAAATGTGGCTTATCACGTTAACAAAATACAACAATAAAATATTACGTCGGTAAGTTTTATCTGCAGGGGAGTGGTTATCGACCGAACCTACCCCAAACGGAGGGTAACTTCCATCACAATTCTAATATTTCCCATTGTAATCTGCTAAATATGTTACGAATTTGAAGTGGGAAGTAGATTAAGAATATGCGTTGGGGATTTTAAATATTGGCATTACTAGCTCTATGCTTTACTTATGTGAAATATGTATTTCAACACATTTTATTTTTTAAAGTAAGTCGTATGACCCTTTGGCAATTACAAACCAAGAATATAAATGTAGTTATTCGAAAAATTGAAACTCACCTTTTTTAAGGCACAGAGTGTCATATCCACATGAAAAAATAAGTCTTCTTCTACTTTATGGCATGCCTGTCCAAGGCGGATGTTGCTAATGTCACTTTGATTATTTTCGATAGATAAAAGCTTAGTAAGTGAAGTAGCAATATGCGAAGTAAAACATTTCTCAATACGTTCCAAATGACAAGTCTTTAATTCCAAAGCAATTTATACCTCGAGTGACAAACTGCCACTCAAGTATCGTCTCTGAATAGGTTTATGGGTTTCTGTGCGTTGTGAGAACTCATAGTATTGTTTGTAAATACGGTTAATTTCGATGATTTGAAAGCTGCGAATAATGTACTTTCTTATTGGAAATTTGCCAAAGTAAATCGACCCATGTTTTTATCGCCATTTTTATTAATTACAGCAATATAATTATCTAAATATTTTTCTACAATTAGTTACTTAATTTCTTGACATTACCATTTTAAACATTGACTATTGACATTTTTTATTAAAATTAATAAAGATACTTCATCATGTTTCCAGAATATCTAAGCATATTATATGTAAATTAATCAATCACGTCCATTAAAACTAAATTAAAACACTGATAAAGGTGTCATCATCCAAAAACTCCGCATATTTGACATATCAAAAGGCGGCAAAGATAATAAAAGGGAACAGCAAATTGACGTCTCGGATGAGTATTCGTTCGTGGAATATCACACAGACAACATTTTTTTTCTTTTTTGCCGTCTGGCGATGGAACTCCGAATTAAAGGTTCTCACGAAGTTATTAATTTAGCCGCGAATTGTCTTTGTCTGAGTCACTATTGTGCTCCACATTGTTTTAAAGAAATTTCTTTTCATATCATAATTCAATTGTTTGAGTGTATCTATCAGGTTGCTGCTTGGTTTCATGGTTATGGTTTTATATAAATTTAACAAAATAAATAAATGATCTAGGAAATTCAACACAACACTATCTAGTCCCAAACTAAGGAATGATTGCATTAAATAAACCGCAGTAAGGCATTAGGTAAACCACGGAAACAGATTGCGTAAATAAAAAAGTGGTCAAGGGGTATTTTTATGATAAAAAAACTGGTCAAGAGGTATTTTTGAGTAAGATCCCCGCCATAAACTAATTTATAATAATTAATACCCTTATCTCAAGATGGCGCGCCCTGCTCAATATCACTTCGCACCCTGAATTTGACAGCCTTTCATTACAATTTATCAGTCTTCCATTACCTCCATTCGAAATTTAAAAAATAAAAAAAAAGTTGTTTATGGCCATTTCGAAATAGAACATGGAATTCAAAGTTTGAAAACTATCATATTTCATCGTCATAAATAAAAATTGCTTATCGATTTATGGTGTCCAGTTACATAGTAAAGTGCGGATTCAAGGTAGACAAATTAAACAATGCTACTACGTTATTTTATAATTATTTAATTATGGCGGAAATTATGTGACAATAATTAGTGCCTCATAAAAATAACCATAATAATTACATATTAACCTTTTATAAAAATGTTAACATATTTTTCCATATTTAAAACAATAAAATATGTAACTTCATAATTTGTTTCTTAATTACTTCCATGTAATATGTTATATTATACTAATATAAAATATTATAAAGCGAAAAAATTTGTTTGCTGCGCTGAAAATCAAAACTACCGAATTGTTTTGAAAAATAATATTTGATTTAGAATAGGCAGATTCATGGGTAAAAAAAATTCTTGGCTAAATTTCTGAATTGTCTTTTTCTCATAACGCTACTGCGCAGAAAGAGCGCAAAGCTAGTAATAAATAAACCGAAGTTCAACATTCTAATCTAATAAGTTTTTATGAATTTTTAGCACCATGTAAATTTTACAATGAAAATTAAGTGAAAGTCTCGGTTTTTGGCAACGTCTCCCCGCATTCAACGCACGATTTTGGGAGAAACTCAAATCTTTTATATGGCAATCCATTACAAAACCTCCTTGGGACCACCCCGTCTAGACAATGTCTGCAGCGCCGCGCATGCGCCAAAGATACCACGTGGCATAACCTTAAATCTCGACAATGTGAGGTTGTAATGGTATTTAGAAAAAATATTCAAAAGATACATAATAGGTAAGGTACATACAGGTCAGGTATAAGTCTTTACATATATGAAAAGACTATCGAGTATCTTGCCGGTATCTTCTCGATAGAATCGACTTTCCGAACCGGTGGTAAATTGAAAAAATGACTATTCATAAGTAGAAAGTTTCATGAACGAATATTGTTTATATTTCTACCTAACTCTGTCTATCTGTATGTCTGTATTCACGGCTAAAACACTGAACCACGTGAAATTTCGTACAGAGATTATTTGAAAGCCTAGAAAGGACATAGGAAAGCTTTAATTTCGGAAATCCCACGGGTACGGGAGATACACGCGAAAACCGCGGGACATAGCTATTAAAAAATCAATAACACAAGAAACAGATACCAAATGAAATTAATAAAGGGAATAATTCAATTAATAATAATAATAAAAATTGAACCATATATTTATATAGTAATAGCAGAATCGAGCGGCCTCGTTCCTGTATCATAATGTTATAATATGCATAATTGCATATATAGCCTCTGTTACTCGTGGATAATGTAGCTTTCGAATGGAGAAATAATTTTTCAAATCGGTAGTTTTTGAGCTTATTCATTTCAACCAAACAAACAAAGTTTTCCTTTTATAATATTAGTGTAGACAAAAGAGGATTCGCTACAAAAGCAAATATTGAAGGACTGCAACAAAATTGGTAGTGCTTTAAAAATGTATAACGTTCCTTATTGTCAAGACTACCACGGGGCAGCTATTTTAATTAAAATATTGAAAACAATTATGGAATTTTAATTTTAAAATCTTTCCATGTTGCAATTAATTTGAGTATAAATTATTACAGTTTCTCAGTACAACATAAAAATTCAATAGCTTATTGTTAAATGTAAATATATTCTTTACAAATGACATAATATCAAACGACATGTACATTTTTTCTTATTAAGATAACAATGTTATTGAAACAGGCGGAAAATGTGGAAAAATATAAATTTCCTCTTAGTCTGATTAATTAGGCGTCCATATTTCATAATATCTTAGAGAATAATCAACGCGCATACCTCGTTTTTAATTATTTTGTAAAGTCATACAAATGTACATGTTATTAAGAATAAGCTTATTGAATGTATGCCTTCTGAATTTAAAGTTAAGTTTTTTATTTCAATAAACACAGCAAACAAATAACAAGAGAAATTGTTTAATCCGCTCGCGTATGTTGCCATGACCAAAAAATGGGTTTCCCCGAGTACCAAACAAAATTCCCTTACAAAATTCTAAACTGTATATTATAGGGCTCAGAAAGATGTCAGAATTGCAGACATCAGATAATTTGTCCAGCATTTCAATAACTAAATACATCGCGAATGGCGAAACGAAAACATAGTTTTCTCCATCATGTATAGAGAATAGAACAAATTACCAAAAACATAAACTTTTCACAAATTTTTGTGTTTAAAGAACACATACAGCAGCTATATATCAATTGGGTCAACTGATAAACAACTTCTGAAAAATCTGAAATGTTGTAACCAAAATAAGAAAACCATACATTACGTTAAATTTCACAAATATCTAAAAACTCCATAGATTATCAACAAAATATCATTTTGTACGTACAACTAGTATCTGATTGTTTTTGTTTCTTTACTTTCATACCATATTAATTTCAATAAGCCCTTTATATTAATCAAGTTATTCACAGATTAGTCACCAATAAACACCCTGAGGTCATGACTAACAGACATTCACCATCACATCCATTGTTTTGTTTATCCATTTATCAATAACACTATAAATCTATTTACGTTGAATTACCTTTATAGATAACTCCATTATTAACGTAATTTGATGTGGGAATGAAATGCGGGTCTTGTTTTATCTTAGTTTCATTAACCAATTCTTGCCGGTATCTTCTCGATAGAAGCGACTTTCCGAACCGGTGGTAACTTAAAAAATGACTATTCATAAGTACTTTGTAAAAAGTTTACATGAATAAAAATATTTTCTATTCTATTCTATTCAATTCAAAAGCTACGTTCAATCAGTAGTAAGCAACAAGAAACAACCAAGAGATCCATGATTTGAGGCCCTGCGGAGTCGTGATATTTTTTTTTCTGGTTTATAAACTTTATATGCAGGAAAAAAAATTATTCTTGTATTTGCCCCCAAGGCCGGTGGAAAAATTACTCCACTTTTTATTTTTTCCGTGGAAAAATTACTCCATTTTTTTTTATTTTTCCAATTTCCAATTCCAAATATCTTAAGATCGGTCCTGACTTCGCACAACGTTTTTTACATTTTAATAACAGCTGCATTTTGCATAACAAGTGAAATTTAAAAACAAAAAACTTGCACCAACAACATTGATAATAACCTTTCATAAATATAAATATTAATTTCAGACTGCACATGTGTTCTTACAAAAAATCGCAAATACATTGACATACTAATTAACACCATAATATATCATTGAGTGTTGCCAGCATTAATTAAACTGACGTCAGATCGTGCGAACGCTTGTGCAATGCGAAAAAAAAAAATAAAAACGTCAGTTTTACGCACACCACAGACTATATTCATTGGACCACATGCTAAAATTATATGGTCTGGTTATTGTGAAATGAAATGAAATGAAATGAAATGAAATGAAATGAAATGAAAATGAAATGAAAATACTCTTTATTGCACACACCAAGAGAAAAAAGTAAAAGTAATAGGCATTTATTAAGATACATTCTCTAATGAAAATGTACAAAAGGTAAACAGTTAATAAAAAATTTAATATATTTATCTTGATTTTCTGGAATAACATCCTAATTAGTTTTGGTATACATTACAAGGAATTACTGAGTAACAGAAGATGGTTTTCAATTATGAATGAATATTTCCCAATATTTTTGTTAAAATTTTAAGGCACTGATTGGTATAATTAATACTCTTTTCGCTAAATTCTAAACGAAACTGAAAACTACTAACTTCTGGTAAATTCTACCTTCTCTATGGTTAAGAAACTTTTTAAATTACAACGCGTTAAATCCTACTAATATTATAAATGTGAAAGATAGGCCTATTACCTAATTCAACTAATAACCTATCTGTATACGAAATTTCATCAGAATCCGTTCAGCAATCGCGTGGTTGACACAAACATCCAAACTTTATACCATTAGTAGGATACAAAGTGACGTTTCAAATATTATTATGCAAGTGATTTTTCACAATAGATCGAATATGTAACGTAACAAATTGCGCTTACGTGATCAATTACACACCTATGTGATCGGATATATTTCACGATTCCTAGTTTTTTTCTCACGATTATTATTTCATTACAAAATTCTTAGATAATTTATATCTTGTATTGTTACCTTTTTAGAACTGCATCTTGAATACAACTGTGGAACTAGTGAAGTGTTTTTTTGAACAAATCAATATAAAGTTCTTGTTTAATATAAAATAACAGCCGCGCCCCGCGGTTACACCCGCGTAACTTCTGATCCCGTGGCAACTCCGGGTTTAAATTAATTTGAACCCTCATCTACATGTAGTTTCATCATTATCGGTCCAGTAGTTTTTGCGTGAAAGAGTAACAAACATACGTACATGCTCACAAACTTTTTATTAGTAGGCTAACAAATCTTGGACAAGAACATTTTTAAATGCGCATCTGCCGGTCTGGCTTTCAGGGTCGAACTGCTTAACCGATTGTGATGAAATTTGATACAGTGATAATTTGAAACCTCGAGGAAGGTAATGGCGGCTTATTTTTAATGGTTTAAAAAGTCTGTACAAAAGACTAAGGACGTCGGGGGAAAACATTAGTTTTTAGGAAATTGAATACAAACGATTAGACAATTTTGTAATTGTGTTTGTTAGAAGTAAATACAATAATTTGCAACGATCTAAGTATATACTAATTAGTCGCGTCCCGCGGTTTCACCCGCAAAACTTCAGGATTTCAAGCCTATTATATGTTATTCTGAACCCTTATGTATACCACGTTTCATCGTTTCAGTACTTTTTGCATGAAAGAGTTACAAATACACATACATGCTTACATCCTCACAAACTTTCGCATTTAAAATATTATTAGTAGATAGACAATGACTGGAAAGATAATTGATAAGCAAAGGACACAGATCGAATCCCACATCGCAATCATAAATTATAATACATTTTATCCTTTCGGCTTATAGAATGTATTAATATTCTAGAATATTCCATTCATAATTTTCAATCTTCAAGGCCTCAACACCTAGTATTCGCTGACACAGTGTCTACTGCAAGCTTTTCATTTGCATAATGCAGCACTATCGATTTCGACACTATCGAGTCTGTGTCTATTCCACACGAAAATAACCTTTATATAAAACGCATACGTGTGAATTTCACTTGCAAGTGAAGACGTCTCGTTGATTTAATTGATAAAGTAAAGTCTAACCTTTAAACGGCACCTAATAAAGGGTTCCAAGGATGCTAGAAGTGCAGATGTTGCCATGACAACCGAACGGCTTGACAATACTTTCAACAATCTTAGAAAGAACTGTTGGAAGGACTTATCGCGAACGTTATTGCTAAGGATTTAGGCTTACGGTACACCCTTAGGATTACGTGCAATTCCATAGATCGTTTCAAAGCTTCCAATCCTTATCTCATATGAGCTAGACAAAGGGCGGTCCGAATCTACTGCATTCATACTGCAACGCGGTTTTTTATTTGCGCGTATGAAAAATTCATTTGACCATTCGTTAAGTAACATAACTATCGAATTCTACTCGTACATTAGATTAATATTTTTATAGTAAAAATAAATTGGATTTTGGACAATTGTAGCGTGTTGAAAATTAAAAACATCCTGAATTGCCAGTATAAAATTTCATCTGCACCAAAAGTTCCAGTTCTTAATTCAAATATCATGCGTTCATAAAGAAATTTAAATGCATCCAACACGCTTCTGGAATAGAAAATATATGATTATGCTGTTTGCTTGGCGCCATCGTTTCCTCCACGATTGCAATATGGCGGTAAATCGAGAGGGCCGTGGCGTAACGCGAATCTAACTAATGGCTGCGTGCGCGCCATCAAATGCTTATGACAGCTTGATTTTGCAATGTTTTTTTTTTCTTTGAATTAAGATACTATACTGTTATTATAAATGACAAGTATAATTGCCAGTGACAAATAATTTTATCTATTTCAATGTTTTCCTTTGAATGTAAAGATACAAATACAAATATTAATATGGATTTATTTTTCTTTCTTTCTATTTATAAGATATACTACATATGTGATAACTTAAATAAAACACAGAAAATATGTCAGATATATTTCTATACTTTCCGAAAAAAGCATAACCGTATTTAAAAAAATAGAACCTTAAAGTATTCAAAATTAATACGTACAAAAATTCACTTAATTTTGTTGCGATCATTTACCAGACACCACTATATTAAAGTACATAATAAAAATAAAACCTTGTACTGAATACTACAATTTCGACACATATGGGTATTAAATTATACTTATTTATGATCGACCTAAATTTTAAACTTTGCGAACTTGAAAAGAACATACAATTTTACACAATCTTCATTAATATCCTGATATTTACGATAAAAAACCAATTTTCAAATGTCAACCATCTTTACGAGGGTCTCTTTAATTTTTATACTAGCTCCTGTCCGCGACATTATCTGTATGTAACAAGACCACAGCTGCTACCTTGATAACTTAGTAAGTCATGAAGAAAATATCATCCAAATTCGCTTGAATTTTATAACGTATCTATACTAATATTATAAAGAGTAAAATTTTGTTTGTTTGTATTGAATACGTTCCGAAACTATAGGACTGATTTGGATGAAGTTTTATACAGAGATTCTTTGAAACAACAGGATTGACTAGTAGTATATGTATATAGTATAGTTTTTATCCCGAAAATCCTACTGGAAGGGTATATACGCGGGTGAAACCGCGGAGCTCAGTTGTTTCAGATATAAACATACAAACTCGCAATAATATTACTACACAAAAGAACTAGTAACTCGCGGTATTACTTGAATTTAACTGTTCAAGGATATACTTAATACATAGATTCAAATTTCTTCAAATTTTACATACTAACATCATCATCGCATGCTGTCTTTCTATTTATTTCTTCTGTCTGTTACTGTACTCTATTGTAACTGTGTATTGTGTACGTTATTCTGAAGTTATTTCTTATTTATCTGCCTACGTTATACACTAAAACACGACGTTCAACGACGGCCAATCTCAGAAGAAATTAGCTCATTACATGGAAAATATGTTATACTTAGTTATAGAGATTATAGAAGGAGCGATTGTAGTTAGATTCATTATTATAATCAAAATGGTCGTTAGAATGGAGTACATTTAATGTCTCTCAACTAAGATTAGATAACAACCAACATTATACAAGTAAATGTCTTGAAATGGCTTGCTAATTTTCCAATTGACAATAAATCTTAGCATAAACTCTTATTCGTGTTATCATGCGTAAGAAACACATAAATCTAACTAAAATTACCTGATGCTAGGAGGTAACCTAAATATATCTTAGGTTTCATTCTATGACTAACGATATCCCGCCAATTCTTGGTAAATAACTCAGTTATTTAGTTCGTAAACGTGAAGATTCCGGACGACTACAATAAATCATCCAGTTATATTTTGTACGAACAAAAAATATTTTGTAACAAATATCTTGAACATACTTACATTCTATTCTCTCAATACAAGTTAAAGTAAGGGAAATTGACAGCGATACTGATTTTCGCAAAAGACCGTTTTGATCAATTGAAATTAGTCTCTTAATATAAACCGTTGTCAAATAATATGAAAAAGCTTCACAGTTTGGGAATTGTTCAATTGACTTGGCTACTTATGTTTTTTTACTCTTATATTGCTAGCTTTTCATGTACCTATACTATTAATTAACAACTACAAAAAATATCCGAAAAGAATACCATAGTTTCGCAATAGAAAATTGTCTATCATTTCACTCCATAACATATACAAAGGAACCTAGTAGTTCCTGTCACATAACACACTATTAGTGAAACAGGACGAGACAAATCAGAAAGCCAGCGAAAGTATCCGAATTAGTATGCATGCACTAACGAGCACCCTAATCCGTATATCTTGTGGATCTATGTAAAATGTCTTTGGCTTAAGTCAAGGAACAAGCGGTCGAAGGATATGTAATCTCAATTTAAATTTTGCTATACAAAACGAGTAACGAACAGAAACAATTGAGTATCGTAATAAGAATCTGTATTTTCCCAATTAGTTCTACATATAAATGCAGTTAAAATTTCCCATAAGATGTTAAGCAGGAGAAATGTCTGTAAGGTTCTCTTTCATTTTCTAAAAATATAGTGTATACATTTTTCTAATAAAAAATATCCGCCATGTGCCGAATTTGAAATCATTCGAACTTCCTTTCATTTGTACGGGTGCGTTCAAGGAAGCGCACATCATTAATTCCACGCTCGTTCGTTTTACAATGGCAACACTCATAATTCCCGCCATAAACAAATATAATAACATTTATTTTATCCTTGACATATAGATGGTAATCCTTGAGTGCAGATTATTTCATGATAATGTACATAGCCTAATTGTATGATAAACCGGTTTCTTGTTTATTTATTTTCGTTACATTTTCTTTTTTGTATTTTCGCGTATAACAGATAAATCTTAATCCTTTATAAGATTGTTATTATTTTGATATGGCACGGCATTCTAATTTTAACATCCAAATATTCTACTCTAAGCGTAAATTCAATTGTAATTCTTAATTTGGTTAAAAGCTTAACGAATTACCAACGTTTGCCATAAATTAAAGATTCACTGTTCAGTTTGAGTCATCGATTAGTGACCTTCTTCACGAATAACTGTCTAATGGGCTGCTAAAATTTTTGATACCAACAGTTACTGCATTCTTTTCGCTTAATCATTAAGCATTTTTTACATACTTATTCAGAATTAAAGTTTTATTATGTTGAAGCTTACTTTCTGTATGCTTTGGATTTGATTTCTGTATGATTGGATTGATGAATTTGGATTTATAAGCAACTTCTTTCTTAATAGTAAAATAATAAATTAATTTTTTCTTTCGTATTTTTAAAATACTTTAATTATATTTGCAACTGCTTTTTTGTATCTATTATTATTAACAACGGTAACAAATAAGAATAATTACAGAAACATTTGAATTCTAATAAGCTCAATGTAGAACGTGATATATTCTAATTTCAAAATTCAAATTCAAATTTTTGAATCTATAGAACATAGAACAAATTAGATACGCCAGTATTGCCTAACAGTTCAGGTATTTCAAGAAAATGATTAATCACATATAAAAGGTGGGTGGACGCAGGCAATGAACCCACTGTTCGCATGCCTTAATAGGAAGCAAACCTGTCCCATCCCGTCTAGCCTGGGGAAAATCACGATTATGGTGTACAGACAGTTTCATTACATTTTCTTTTTTTTCGACTAGCTGTTACTTACTGCTTGCAAAGTTTATTAAAGATTGCCATTTTTACTCATAGCTTGCAAAAGCGTCAGAAAATTTGTGTCATAATAAAAATTCAAACTTTTACATATCCACGTACTTTGATCGAATAAATAAATAAGGTAAAAAAAATGTAAATTTTTACTAATTCTACACTTTGAACCGAAGAAGACTCATAATTTGTTACGTCTTATAAGTATAAGATCGGTTTTGTAAGAACAGTACATCAGTACATCTACAAAAAGTAATAATTTATAGTGTTTATGTTAACAAAAACTTTTATAAAAAAATACAATGATACTAACAGAATTATAATCAGTTGAATGAAATTAGCATTGCTGGGTACTACTGATCGGTTTACTTAGACCAATTTCTACAAGACAAACTATGAAATATTGTGCCAAAGCATCTTGGCATATGAGACCTCGGTTGTTTACCTTTTACATTTAAGAACATTAATTCTACTACTTCATAAGGTTTACTTAGTTGCGCATTTTAATTCTGGAAATGATCCATTCATTCCAATAAGAATTGTGATTTTATTACAATAAAATCATATTTTTCTTTCTGTTAAAAATTAAGTAGATTTATAATTGCAGTCAATTTATTTTTATAGATTTTTTTTAACATAGGTATGTATCCCATCTCATTTTTACTTTAAATGCAGCTAAAATCCATATTTTTTTTTGTTACAAAATGAATATAATACATTCATAACTGTAACTTAATAAATCAAAGAAGTGTGAAATAAGTAACATACCGAAAAAGTCTTCCCAAGTCATAGAATGATCCGAATCTGCGTTCGCTCCATCCATTTCGATGCACTTAACTCAAAGCGTTCTCATCTTAAAATAGACATACACAAAACTGGTCACCGAACACACATTTTTAAAAAAATCACTGCCATAACATTTCGAATAAAGTTTAACTATTTGTTGACAAACAAAAGGACATCGCGTTAAAAGCGGGGCGTCGAGAAACACGTCCGCTCTCTCATTCAGTCGACTCGTGAATGAATCAAATCTGAGATCACAGTACAAGCCGTGGCCTGTGGGCTTTGAGTTGAGAAATTGGACGAGAAAATGAAATTACATTCATACATTGCTCAATGTCTATAGAATTGTAATTCGAATATGTTCCGTAGCACTTACAGAAGAAATTAAGATTAGGGTTGTGAATGTGATTACTTAAATTTGCTTGCTTATGTGGATGTTTTGATTTCATTTAACATATTTTCAAGGTTAGTGCACAACTTAAGTATAAGTATATATAACTTTTTAAGTATTTTTTGTGTATGAGAAACATTATAATACCTATCTGATACAAAATACCAATAGTAATTGTTATAGAAAAGACAAAAAAAATATATTTTTTCACCTATTTTCTTATTACACCGCAATTTCTACCATGAAACCTAAAAGAAAAGATTAAAGTCTACTTATAAAATATAAGTAGTTATTTAAAAAAAAATACTTTTTTTATAAATGTTTAGGTTTATATTTTTACACATCGCTGCTTATTATATGAATAAGTATAATAAATGCCCTCTATTGCTACAATAAGTCTATGAACAACTGTCAGTAGAAAATATGAAAATTTTTATTTAATTTTTAATTTCTTCATTTAATTGTATTTTTATTTTTATATTGAAATAAATTTTTGCTTATTAGAAGCATATTGTCCATTTATCTTTAGAATCTCTTCCCTTTTTTATAAATAAATTTTCAGCGCCATCTAATCGTACCTTGGTTAGTGGTTACGTCAAAAATACTTTTCGCATTTGGCAACATTATAGAATTGATCCGTTGATTTCTACAACATGGCGATTTTAGATTGACAAACTTTATGTACACTTAACGTTAGTTATCGCGGATTTTATTCGTTTTTGTCTACATTCAGCAATTATCTTTGTAAACATCACAATTGTCTTAACCTACATTCAGAAAATAAATTCAATTTAATTTATAATTAACGTAAGCCGCCATTTCATGCAGCAAATTTCTGGATTACAGGTAAAACCAGTTTTGTTACTTTATTGTTATTTAATACGTTTGGTACACCTGTGCCTAAACATTGCACGAGCGTACATTGAGTATATTTTAAAGTGAGGATATATTTATTCACAGAACATAATCGTGTACAAGATATCCATGAAAGGTATCTCTGAAGTTTTTGTTTGCCAATAATGCCCCGGCGTTGTTTAGAGACCGAGGAGTTTATGATAGCTAAGAAGAAGAAAGTTATAGAGGAGTGTCCTAGCTTAGATGTGAGTTTTTGTGATGATGAGGCTCTTAACCCTGGCATTATCTTCAGTGATGTATCCCAAAGGAAATGGCGACTTGGAAAACCCATTGGTGAGTTTTAGTATAACGTTTTACATAAAAAGGTGGTAAATATATGAAAGAAAGTATATACCAAGATTATATTATTGTTGAATTATTGTGTTTCAAAATAATAAATAGGAAGAATTAATGTTACCTGAGGTACAAACTAATATTGATTACTATATTCTAGATTGGTCTCCAGTTATAGCAAAGCTTTTTAAATATAAAAATAACCATGCTGATCTATATTAACATTCAACAACAAGCTCCACTTGGGCCAACTTAAGAAAACATTTAAATTTTGTAATTGATGGTGTACATGGCTATTGATTTTCTTAAAATAAATACTACCTAAAGTATCATTTGATGTCCATACCACATGGAATAAAAAACCTTATAAAAGGAATATATTCAATAGAGGAACTAAGTATAAACAGATCATCATCATCATTAAAGTCATCAGTCTAGCATTATGTGAATGAGGAGGAGTTATAAGACTAAATTTTAAATCCTTGTGATTGCTAAAACTTAAATATTAAAAAAAAATGATTCAAAGTTCTTATAACTTATTATACCGTTACTAGGACTCATGGTTATAAAATAGAAAGTTTTCATTCAATTTCCTTATCTACTGCACAAAAAAAAACATATTTTTATATGTAAAAAGTAATTAGTCAAAGGTCTTATTTTTTACAGTATAGTACGAATTGGTTTTTTAATTGCTTTATGTCAAGGAAATAAACTTGCCCCAGATAATAAATTTGATCTACATATGTATTCATACATTTAAATATACTTTAGTGAACATAATATGAACATACATTCATTTGAAAAAGATTTTTATTAACATGATGGGGATGAATTCACAATTATACTTAACACCAGATGACCCGCCAGCATGTTCACCTCCCTTTGCTATAAAAAACTAATTATAAGGCACTGGTAAATCATATGCCATATTTTATTAATTATAGATACCATAATTTATAGCAATAAAATGTGCTGTACTTTATAATTTTACTTTAAAACTAATAATCAATACATTTCAGGTCGTGGAAGTTTTGGTAGAATATACTTAACATCTGATGAAATAGATAAAGAGGTCACAAAGTTGAATGCCAGATATGTAGTGAAAATTGAACCACATACCAATGGACCTTTGTTTGTGGAAGTACACTGCTTGATTAGGTCGGGACAAACAGCTAAAGGTAAAGGCAATCTTTGTTATATGAGCGAAGGAAAATCCTAATTTGCTACTTAGTATTAGTATTAGACAATATCCTCTCTGGTTGCAAATCAATTTGATAGAATCGTTTATTTATAAGTATTGTTGATAAAGTCTAACTAGAAGTTATGGTAATGAAATTGATGAACAATATATATTTAAATTATATAAAATTACTATAAGCTACATATTTTAAAACTTGCGAGATATGTGGGTGTTTTTGTAAAGTTTTTTGTAAAATTTTAAGAAAGTTCATGTGTAAGAGAACGGAACCCTTATCAGTTTTAGTAACTATTAACTTATGTTAGATGCATTAAAAAGTCTAATGTCTAGTTATATATTTATATTAAATATACTTTTAATAGCAGAGCTATATTATATGTTTCTGTTACAGTGAAATCATGGAGACAACAACACAAACAGAAACGGTTAGGCATGCCTCATTACATAGCAAGTGGATCCTTCACTGATGAGAATACTGGCATGAAATACCGATTCCTTGTACTTCCACGATATGACATTGATCTCCAAAAAGTTATTTCCAGAACAAAAGTTTTAGATCTAAAAAATGTTCTAATAATAGCAATACAAATATTTGATGTTCTGGAATATTTGCACAATCAAGGGTACACACATTCGGACATAAAAAGTTCAAATCTCATGCTTGGTTTTGATGGGAATAAATTCAATAAAATTCAAGTTCCTAAACCTGCACCATCATTCCAAAAAGATACGAAACAAGCGGTAGTATTGTCACGAAAGCCCAAAAGAGCTAAGAGCAGTAAAGGACGAACATCAAATTACTATGATGATGAAGACTTTACTGTCAGAGAAAATAGATCGTCACTGGACTCAGAATCAATACAAGATAAAAGACTGGCTAATGTTAGAAAGAAACTTACGAAAATTCTGTCAGACAAAGATAGTAGAACGTTACACAGACATCACGCGTTTAATTTACGACAAATCACAAATTATGTTAACTATGAAGATTTTAATAGTTCCATATGCTCGGATAGATCATATCAAATATTGTTAGATGATGTTGGGAAACTTCAGGAAGAAGGGACAAATGAGTTATTTGAAATTTACAGAGAGGCGATTCTATCGCAGTCTAATGGACAAGTATATTTGTTAGATTATGGTTTAGCTTCCAAATTCTTAGATTCTAAAGGAAAGCATAAAGATTTTGGTATGGATGCCAGAAAGGCTCATGATGGTACACTAGAATATAGTTCAAGAGATTCTCATATTGGAGCACATTCAAGAAGGTCTGATTTAGAAACTCTTGGATACAATTTATTAGACTGGCTTACTGGTACATTACCTTGGAAAACAACAGAAGTCCTCGCTGAGCCTGATTTAGTGCATGCGTTAAAGAAAAACTTCATGAGTGATATCAAGTTGTTGCTAAAGACATGTTTCAAAACTGAATTTTATCCACAATTCTTAGAAAAATACTTGCAATACGTCACAAGATTAGATTTTACTGAGAAACCGGACTATGACTATTGCAGAAGTTTGTTTAAAAGTGAACTGTTGAAAAATGGTTATATTTTTGACAAAGAATTGTTGGTTAATTTCAATGAGGCGCCCAAATCACCGATAAATAGAAACTGTTATTCCAAGAGGCTCGGAACAAAAAATACGCCGTCAGATTTCCTTGCGAGAAATGGTATAAAGAAGGCATATGAAAGAGAAAATGTTTTTTCTATCGAAAATGACCTTAAGTTGGAGCTTTTGAAACAAACTCTAAATACGTCAAGTGATGGCCAAAGAAAGCCGTGTACTTCACGTAATTTCTTCATATCAGATGCTGATTTGGTTGCACGACTGAAAAAGTCCCTCATGCCGCATGATATTTTCGGTAAAAAGTTATCACCGAAAATGTTGAGATCAAACAAAAGGAACATAAAACGTAAGGGTATGAGGCGGCACAGGAATAGTATCGGAAAGTTTGGCAATTTCCTGGGTTCGGCGAGACAATTTACATGGGCAGAAATATTAGCCGGGAACCCGGAAGATATTATACGCAAGGAACGAAATCCCCCACCGGTAGATACATTTGTAGATGACGATTCCACATGCAAGTATAGAATCAGAAAATTATCGACTGCGTCTGATAATTCAGACTCAAATCTTCAATCACCACTGTTACAAAAAGACTATTTACTAGGCTTAAATCCCACATATGCTATGCTTGAAGTGGTTGCCAATTTTAAGAAGAAAGTGTCGAAAAAATCTCACAAAGCGAGTGAAGAAATTAACCCAGAGTATGAAGGCTATACACCTGCTATGATAAGAGTTATTAAATTAAAGGAAAAACGTGAAAGTAAGGAGAAATTAGAAACGGCAAAGCCAGAAATTGAAAAGGTAGTAAGTACGCGATGTACCCGATCTATGGCGAGTCAGAAATGTAAACCAACCAAACAAAAGACTGTAAAGAGTGTGAAAATTGTGGAAGTGAAGTGTCAAGAAAATGAGTCTCAAATGGAAGTTGTTAAGGAAGTAACACCACCTAAAAGTACGAGAAAGTCAAGTAGAGTTAGGTCAAAACAGGAAGACAAGGTTGTTGAAAATCCTGAGACACCCAAATCGTCACCGAAAAGTGAGTATTCTTCTACATGTAAATACTTAATACTATTATAATACTCTTTAAATTCTTAAATTAAACATTATTGCATGTCATGGAAATGAAAACTCTGTAGTTATATTAACGATTGAGCAGTTAATAATCGATTATAACCCAAATGGGAGGGAGTGGAATGCTCTACCTGTATCTGTCTTCCCCAGTAATTACAATTTACACCACATCACCATTTTCCATCAGGCGGGATTGTGGTCAAATGCAACTAAATCTCTTCAACTATCTCTTACCAATCCTATTGCAAAATGGATTGTGAAATCAATTTTTCCTTATTAGAATTAAGTATAAACATGAGGCATTTATTGAAATTCGGTTCCTAGAGTTACAATTACTTTGTTTTTCTATTAAGGGGATGTTAGCTACATAATTATTTTTTTTAAAAGCTCAATAAATCTATACTATTGATTTATTACTTTACTTTGGTATTCGTTAATTTCGTTAATTTTACTAGTCTGATGATTTCTCTAATAAAATCTATATAAAAAGTCTAAAATTGCATTTTTTCAGAATCTCCAGTACGCAAAAGAGCAACAGTGATCGTCAACAGGCGGAGGCTAAGGAGCAGTAAACGTAAAAAATAAAAGTTCAAAATAAGTGTCTTACTACTAAATGTTAGGATAAGTTTCATTAGCGATTTTGATTTTTTTTATTATTTCTTTTGTGATAAAATGATTCTTAATTACATCCACTTTAAAGTTTATTTTTTACAATTTGAATAAATCGTTATTTGGCTATGGGATGAGTGACCAATGGCGTAAAGGAAAATACCGCCGTGGTACATGTATGCAGGACTTTGGCTCATAAAATATGTTTTTACAATTTGTTTTGACAAATCCTAATAATTTTTGTACATAAACGTATATTATACGTCTTTCGCGCTAATTCGTCAGTAGTTCGCATTAGTTGAGGACTTATTCGACTGTTTGGAAAATGCTTTAATTTCCAAAATTATTAAAAAAAACAGAACTCAAGAGTTAATCAAATTGTAAATAGTGATATAAATTGGCCATTGTCGGACAAACTCGGTCTTTTACATATCTTTCTGTTTACCATTTTTTATTATTAAGAGCGCATAATAACATGATTTATAAATTATCAGAGGCAGTAGAAGTTAAAAGTTAAAAATAATATATATTGTTCCAAGTTGATATTTGGTACAGAATTTATTGTTTTTAAAATTGATTGCCATTTTAAAATAGATTTACTGTGAATGTGTTATGATCAATTAAAGCATCATTTTTTAAACTGTCTTTCATTTCATTGTGACTACTAAAATATATCATATCATAATATTCCGAGAGTTAGGACCCACTCCTCACTAGCCAGGTCTGCAGTTCCATGCAGGGAATAGGAGGGGCATAATAAAAGGCTTCAGCTTGCTTCAAACACCTGTCCAAAAAATATTCCTAGCTTTCCGAATATAAGTTCAACATGGTTCCATAATACAAAATGTGGTAGTTGACAATTTGACATTAAAAATGAACTCTTTTTAGTCAGAAAATAGCTTTTAAAAATAAATAAATATTCTAATAAGCATTAACTAGTTTAAATTTCTATTACTTTCATGAAATTCATTTATATGAAAAAAAATATATTAGTCAATATGTATATTATTTAAACCTATACATTGTTTTTGTCTGTGGTTTTAACAAATTCGATTGTGGATTAAGATCCCCTATTCAAAACAATTATAATATTATTTAAGTAATACTAAGGTATCGAAAAATCGATATTTGGATAGGGGCACATAGTTTATAATTGAAAGAACAGCTTCTTTGGAACAGCTTCATTACTATAACCCTATAACCTAATGTTACAAAATTAGGAATAGCGATTGCAATGCCACTTTAATTAATCTTTAAGTTATTGTTAGTTTCTTGTTCACTTTTATTGCACTAACATAATTTTTCAATATATATCCTATATCATTATATTAATTTTCTTTAAAACACATACTCACAAAATGCTTAGCATCATTGACATAATATTAAAAGTGAATTGTTAAACGTCGTCGAAATCAGTATGACGTTGACAGGCACTTCATTCAGTCGAAGTCCTTGGAGAGTTGCTGTCATTTTCAGTTTGCTATTATCATTATCATGAATTACGTTTTTCGTGTAGTTTAAATCATATAATTAAACTAGCTTGTCCACTACAGTGTTAGTGACAAGTGAATAGTTTAAGTCGTACCATTGTGCATATTTTTGAGTGTGTACGTGAATAAATAATATTGTGACATAACCTACAACCTAGATCGTGCCTTAAAAAGTTTATAAAACTTTATCGTTTTCTCGAGATAGTTTAAAAGTTGAATTAAAATGGAAAACGAAAGAATCAGGAACGTAATCCGTGTTGGTTCTAGGAAAAGTGAGGTAAGTAATAACATTGTTTTATAATATTAGATAATTTAAAATGTATTAATATTTATCGATAAAGTTTTCCGAGTATAAATTTTCCTGTAATTAACATAATAAATGGTTTTACTTAAATATTAAGGGCTATTATCAAAAAAAAAATTAAAGGAGCATTCTGATTATTAAGTTCACTCCACATGCTTTGCACATATTATGCAAATTCATACAAGACTTGTTTTTCAATTCAAGTTTTATCTGGAATTAAAGTGACATTTTTTTCTGTTTTGTGAATTTGTATGAATGAATATGCATTCAAATAATGTCAACTTCCTTTGATTTAATTTTCATCACATTTTTATTTAATGGATTTTTTAAATTGATATTTATTAAGAGATATTAGACCAGATTTAGAAACTTATTTGAACTGAACCAAATTTTTTTATTGTTCTGAAGCTGCATGATGTGTTTTAAGTTATTTTAATGCATTCTTTACACATTTTTATATTTTTTACTATAAGGAAATATATTTTTGTTTGCTTTGCACAATGTTATTAATTTAATATTATTGTTTAAATTAATGAATTGTTCATTTTAATTTATGTAAGATAATTTATTTACAGTTGGCCCTTATTCAAACAAACTTTGTAATAGACAGTTTGAAGAAAGTGTATCCGGATAAGGAGTTTACTATAGGTAATAAATTATTTAAATTTGACATAACTATTGTTTATATTTTTGTGTAAACTGACACAGAAATAAACTAATAAATTTGTTTAATATAAAATACTATTTCTATTTTCTTGACTTAAATTAAACATCATAGAAAAAATGCCATTCAGCACAAGCTAATAAATACTTTTGTTTGTTTGTTTGGGGTTATTTAATACCTTGATTACATTAATATTGTAAGACTCTATGTTCTGTTTGCATTATTAAAAAAAATATTGTGAAAACCTGTAGTTGACTTTACTTGCTCTGTATATTGGTTAAAATGTGAACATTTTCTGCAACGCCATTGATTTTTTTTTAAAGTGTATTTATAAGCCTGCGCTGAATAGCATAGCCTTAATATTATTTTAAATATTGATATCAATTTTAATATAAAAAAAACTATTTTTATTTAGTCAATTTATAGACTCGTGTTAAAATTTTATATGTTTTTTAATGTTCATGTTGTAATTAATAATAATAACCTATTTTTTTATATTCTGTTCATGCAATATTACTAAGATCAAATCAAATAATATAAAAAGATCACGTATTACAAAATATGCACTGCAAATATTGGTTTTGGGTACCTCTAACTTGTGATAAGATAAATACATATCTTTTAGCTTAGAATTTTGTTTATAAAACATACTTGATACCAATGACCTGGTTTGAATGAAGTCTAGAGCTATCATCACCTTGAAATTGAGATGTAAAAAAATATTAAATTATTATTTTTTATATGATATATATATATAACTAAATTTAATTACTGAACGATAGATTGTAGTGTAATGATAGATAGTGTTGTAGATTGTAAGAATACGAAAAAATATGGATTCTATTTCCGATCCTAGAAGAGTGTGTAGTTTTGAGAACCTTTATCAAAATTAAATAAAGGGTCTTGACACTCCAGACAGACAGATGGACGACAAAGTGATTCTATAAGGGTACCGACTTTGTTCTTTGGATGTTCGGAACCATAAAAAAACGAATATACTGCTATTAAATTTTATGTCTATGGAATTGTTGATAACTTAAAGTATTGTATGTTAATGAAAATTCAAAACATGTGTTCTTAATTCTATCCCAAATAGTTTTACTATTGTGCAATGTAAGTCATAAACTCCTACACCTTTTATTAAAAAAATATTTTTTATGGAGAGTGAACGAGGCCTTAGGCCTGAAAATTTTATTATTAAAATTACTACAGTCTTCCCACTATAAAAATATATATAACACATGTTTCTAAAAACATCGACTATCTATTACCCCAGAATCAAAACATAAATTAAACAATCATTTAGTGAAAGTTTTTACTGGCATTTATCTCCCGTCCCTGTGGGATTTCTGAAAAAAATCTTTACTCATGTTTCAAACAATCTCTGTACAAAAATTTATCCAAATAGTTTCAGTGATTTAGACGTGACAACCAGACATACATACAGAAAGAGTGATATTCATATTTGTTATAAAAGTAAAGATATTAAGGGAGTAAGGATTAAATTAATTTCCGCAGTAACCATGACAACCTTGGGCGACCGTATTCTCGACGTGTCTCTCCCCAAAATCGGAGAAAAGTCTCTGTTCACGAAGGACCTTGAAGACGCGTTAAGAAACAATAGCGTGGATTTCGTGGTGCATTCTCTGAAGGATTTACCAACAACACTGCCTGATGGGTTGGCTATCGGAGCTGTTTTTGAGAGGTAAAAAAAAGTCTATGACTCTTTTTTCGACTCGATTTTTTCTGACCGTTTTTATTTATTTGAAAATTAAAAATTTGTTAAAGCTTTCAGGAAATTTTAAATAAATAAATATGTATAAAAATATTTTTTTTAAATATAATAGTTGCTGGAGGTTGAAATATCGACCGATCGTGCTCTGACAAAAAGCCCTTTCTAATTAACTCTTTTCTTGTTCGACCGGTCTTGAATAAAAAATAATTATATTTAAACTCCATATTTCCTTAATGTTTATTATTTACAGTTTAAGACTGGTTTTGTTTATCATCGGGTATTTTAATACCATATTACGTCGATTGAATTTCGACTGAGAAATATCACGTGTCGTGTCATATTAATTTAATTTAGATTTTATATATATGTAATCAATTCCGAAAATATTCGTCTTCAACTTTTCATACAAAAACAAAACTTAAATTAAGAATAAAAAAAGAAGACAGAGTTATTTTACCGAGTATTTAAATAAGTTTCTTTTTCTTAAATAAAATTCCTTGCAAAGGAATTTTGCCACTGCCTAAAAAAGTAGATATTTCGATATACGTAACTTCATCCTAGAATCTAACGACTATGAAACCGGTCGGTCGCTAGTCAATTAATGAATCTATTAAGGCGGGGATTAAACGATTCGATTTCAATCACTTTATGATACTTTTTTCATTATATTATCCTCCAGTAGCATTATGTTAAATATAGCCAATAAAATATACCCTATGTTACTCGTGGAATCTTATACTACTAATACTTTCGAATGGTGAAGAGTTTTTTTTTTAAATGGTCCAGTATATTTTGAGCGTATTCATTACAAAACAAAGTTTTGTTCTTAATAATATTAGTTAGTAATAGTAGTTAGATATATATAGCACACCAGCATGCATATAGCCAAGGAAAATCGACTGATTCGGCTCTTCATAATGTTGTTCATAAAATTGAAGAAGCATTACAGCAAAAAGCCATCTGTCTAGGTACCTTCATCGACATCGAGGGAGCCTTTGACAAAACTAACTTTAACAGCATCCGTAACGCACTCCAAAATCATGGAGTAGACCCTATGGTCTCACTATGGATAGAAAACATGTTACGCAGCAGAGTAATACGACTATCAAAAGACAAAACGAGACAAGCAAGGGTAACCAGGGGCTGCCCACAAGGAGGAGTCCTATCACCCTTACTCTGGAACATGGTAGTAAATGACCTCATCACAACTTTAAACAAAAAGAGGTTCTACACTATTGGCTACGCAGATGACCTCACTATACTGATATCAGGAAAATTCGCAAGTGTCATCTGCGACATAACACAAACCGCTCTTAAAGTAATCGAGCAATGGTGTAATAAATATGACCTATCAGTCAACCCCTATAAAACAGAACTAGTAATGTTTACCAACAAAAGAGCACTAGGAAACTACAATCTACCCAGCCTCTTCGGCGAAAAACTCAAACTAGCCAAAGAAGTTAAATACCTGGGCATAATATTAGACGACAAAATGAACTGGGGCAAACACCTGGAACAGAAAATCAACAAAGCCAGTATCTCCTTCTGGCAATGCCACAAAATGATAGGTAACCGATGGGGATTATCCCCAAAGATCACCATGTGGCTTTACAAAACTGTGATAAGACCTATTCTTACATACGGTTCCGTTGTATGGTGGCCGCGCACAGACCAAACGACCGCTGCAAACAAACTACAAAAATTTCAAAGACTAGCATGTCTGGCCGTAACGGGCAGCATGTGCACAACACCCACAGCTGCAATGGAGGCCATGCTTGATCTCCCACCCTTACATCTAAAGATAAGACAGGAAGCACTAGCGACAGCGATCAGACTGAATGCAATGAAACTCTGGAAGGCAAGTGCAGTCCCACATACTGAAATCCTAAACAAGGCTAGCACACAAGAACCACTGCTATTGGCCCCAGATGATAGGATCTACAAAAAATATGTCTTCGATAAGAAATACAAAATACAGCTCTATGAAGACATACATAACATGAATACACATGACCTTCTTATTTACACAGATGGCTCTAAAACAAACACAGGTTCTGGCACAGGTGTCTTCTCTGAAGACCTAAATATCCATTTGTCCAGATCCCTCGGGTCACAAAATACAGTCTACCAGGCAGAATGTATGGGCATCCTGCTAGCAGCGACAGCTCTACTAGCCAGACAAGTAAAAAGCGCATCGATCAGAATACTGTCAGATAGTATGTCGGCACTTATGGCCCTAAATAGTCAGGAATTCACATCGGGCCTAACATACGAATGCCACTGCAAACTTACAGATGTCTGCAACAACGACAACTCCATAACACTTCAATGGATAAAAGGGCACAGCAACTCGCGCGGTAACGATGCGGCTGATGAACTTGCACGACGAGCATCGGAGAATGCCGCGATAGGTCCTGGACCCATCATTCCACTACCTACAACCTGGTCCCGTTCCCTGATGCAGGAGCAGACGCGGAACTCTCATAATACCAGCTGGACTACCAGAATAGACTGCAGTCAAGCCAGGATGGCTCTGCCTACCATTAACCCAAAGCTCGCACGATGCGCACTGAAATTACACAGACCACAACTGCGCATTCTTACTGGAATACTGACCGGCCACGGTCCCTTCAACAAACACCTCTATACAATCGGAGTCACAGACAGCCCCATTTGCAGAGGCTGCTTGGAGACTGAAGAAACAGCCGCTCACGTCGTACTTGAATGTCCGGGGGTGGCTAATTACAGAGTGAAATACCTGGGTGAGCTAGGATCACTCCCTGAGGCCTTCACCAATCTTGGAAGATTGGTGGGCTTCATGGAGGAACTGGAGTGGTTCAATTAGTAATCATCTCCCTTCACGCAAAATAGGCGCTCGACGTCGATTTGCGGAGACCTACTCGCATTTATTATTAGATACTAGCGACCCGCCCCGGCTTCGCACGGGTGCAATGCTGATAAAAACCTTCCTCATGAGTTACTCTATCTATTAAAAAAAACCGCATCAAAATCCGTTGCGTAGTTTTAAAGATTTGAGCGTTCATAGGGACATACAACATGACACATGACAGAAAAAGCGACTTTGTTTTATACTATGTAGTGATATATAGCACGTAAAATATGAAGTTTCAAATATAAAAAGGTAAATGAATTCGGTTAAAATACTAGAGAACGCTCAAGTGAAGTGGAAGCGCAAAACATTCGATATCTTAATTGGAATGGTGATTTAATATGATATTTGTTGTTGGTTTACACCTACTCGATATAAATCGGTGTCAATAAATACCCCGTCCTGTAACCTCCAGGAAAGAAGGTATTTATGTCCCCTTTTTTTTTTTCTTCAAATTTGTTCGTTAGTAAGAAATATAATATAATACATAAATAATTAGATAAATATTAGTATCAATGTAGTGTTTATGCTTAGATGTGATGATTTATAAAAATATGA
>LQNK01000010.1:805352-824605 GCA_001586405.1 Phoebis sennae
TTGTTAATGATCAATAAATTAGGTAAATAGTCATTCAGTATGTGTAAGTTTTCTATGAAACGTCTGTTAATTTTAGCTTTAGGTAAGAAAGGTCGTTCTGCTATTGGTGTTTCTTTTACCCCAGCTAATGTTTGAAGGAAATCTAAAATTATTGGATTCTGATCTTCATTAACCTGTATATTTTGTGTGACTTGATCTATTGTTTCTATATGTTCTGTTGTATATTCTGTAGTTTGATTATTTTGGGAGTTGCTATTGAGTGACTGTGTGTATGTCTGTGTTTGTTCTTCCTGTATTGTGTTTGACTCATAAGTATCTGTCGTTTCTGTATTGTCTTCAACCTTTTTCTGAATGCGATCCAGTAGTTCTTGTGATAAAATATTTTGTTTAATCACCCTTCTAGCCTGATTTGATAAGGTATTACCATTAAAATTGTGTATTTTTGGGTTGTTGGGATTCCTTTCTGTGAAAAGTTGCTGTAATCGGCCAATATATCCTGGCCCACCTGATCTTGCTTTAAAATAACAGAACATCAATTCCTCGAGTTCCTCTGAAGACCACTTTCTTCGTCTATCGTCGCTTACTCTGTTAGTTGTGGTCATTATAGATGAGCCGACAGAGTTTGTGAGCGAAGCCCCACTCTGCAAAGCGTCACCTGTTCCCTCCCCACCCCGTTGGTCGGCTGTAGTATCTTCGGGTTCCCCGACTCTCGCCCGCCTGTTCAGCAGAGAGCCGCTGACGGTTTGCATGCTGTCACGTCCAGCGTCAGCTCCAGACGTGCCCCGACGATCGCCCCCGGGGAGCGGCCATATACGTAAATTATTAAGTTGTCTCTCCATATAGATTGAATATCTCTCTCTGTTTTGAAGGTGTTGCTAGTGCTCCGTTGGCCATCATTAAGTCTTCGCCTATGGCTATGATGTTCCACCCCTCACGTGGCATAGTTGTTGTAGCCGGACGTGGAGTTAGGCTTATGAGGGGCTGAATTTAATAAAGTATAATCTAAATTATAATTTACCATATTGTGATATTCATTAGATCATCCATGGACAATTGATAAGGTCATCCATATTAAATAAAATACTTTTAAATGGATTTTAATTGCGGTTTATTATACATCCTTTAAAAAGTATTTTATTTCATATGGAAAGTACTCGCGTTAAAACAAACACAAGAAAATACTAAGGTCATCCATATTATGTTCCTTATAATAATATTATAGTAAAAAAAACAATGACTTATTTTATTTAAACGTGTAAAAAAATGTGCAGTATATGGAACATGTTAGATATTCCGAAATGTTTTCTTTATTTCGTCTGCGCCTTAAATCACAGTGGAAGTAGGGCACGCTCTGGTATAGTACATTCACTACTATTTGTATTTATCTATTCAAATTTAGCAATATAATACAGGGTGTTGTATGTGACGAATAAAAAAAATTGTGTGCAATTCAAATACTAATTGCTTATACTGTGTACAATTATTTAATTGGCGTTTAAATGAAACAATAATAAACGGCGATGTACATGCTCGAGTTTATTAAATTCCCTTTTAATTTACAAGTACCCACATGCGGTTTAAACTATTTTTGTCACTTAAAAAAGTCTCTTATAGAAAAATTGAAATGGAACATATACTTGTATTCCTTAGAGAGGACCCGAGAGACGCGCTGGTGGTCCGCGAAGATATCAAGGAGACATCACTAGCTGATTTACCAGAAGGCTCCGTTATTGGTAAGTTACAGTATCTAGTGTACATATAATATCTTTCATCATTAATTTTGTTATATTTATATGCCTAAGGAGTCACCTGGAAGAAATCGCTATTCAGCGTTATCGCTGAATAAAGTTATCAGTCAGGAAGTTCTTACAGGAGGAATGTACAGATTTAATGCAAAATGAACTCCACTTGGACTCTCGTGGTTTTCATTAACAAACTGGAATTCCTCAAGTTCCGAGAGAGATACAATCGTTAAATACAAATAAAAAAATAGTTCAGAGTCTGAAACAGTCAAGTATAGCTGCTTATGTCAAGGAAATAATAATAATCATCATCATCATCAGTCACATATATTTGTCTACTCAAAGTGATTGTAAGAAAGTCATTGAATGTATAAATATAATCTTAAATTCGATAAATACTTCCTTGACGTCGCAATTGGTTCAATGGATGCTACAATGTCCATTGCGCAAGAGACGGTGGGCTCGATTCCCGAGCTATTCAACAGGGATTGTGTTACAAAATGTATTATTATTAAAAAAAATAACTAATCTTGTTTAATAGCAAGACATGTAGATACAATTTTCAAATTATTTTACTCCTTATTACATAAAGAAACCTTTAATTAAAAAAATATTGTTCTTTTTTGATTACATTATCATCACATACTATCTATGCAAAATGTCAGTCCAATTTAACATCAGGAAGTACCTAGGTCAGAACATACCTAATTTATTAGAGACAGACTTCAAGACAAATTAGAGCAAAAGCTTAAACATAAAACTAAGTTTAAATAATAAATATTAATTTTGTTTTGATTGTATGTATATGTGCTTTGTTGTTGTTGTTTAACAACACAAAAATATTTAGTTGTTGCAAATAAATATTATTCTTTATTTCTTTCAAATATTTTCTTTATCATAAAGGTACATCCTCACTCCGACGCACGGCCCAACTAAAGGGAACCTATCCTCAACTCAAGGTCATAGACGTGAGAGGTAACCTCAACACGCGGTTAAGGAAACTCGACGATCCCACAACGGAATACAGTGCATTATTGCTTGCACATGCTGGATTGCAGCGGATGGGATGGGGACATAGGGTTACTAAGGTAAGAAATTAAAAAAGTTTTAATTTTATGAAGGTAACTCAAGGTTATAGACGTGAGAGGTAACCTCAACACGCGGTTAAGGAAACTCGACGATCCCACAACGGAATACAGTGCATTATTGCTTGCGCATGCTGGATTGCAGCGGATGGGATGGGGGCATAGGGTTACTAAGGTAAGAATTCAAAATATATTAATTTTATGGGGGTAACTCGAGGTTATAGACGTGAGAGGTAACCTCAACACGCGGTTAAGGAAACTCGACGATCTCACAACGGAATACGGCGCATTATTGCTTGCACATGCTAGATTGCAGCGGATGGGATGGGGACATAGGGTTACTAAGGTAAGGAATTAAAAAAGTTTTAATTTTATGAAGGTAACTCTAAGTCATAGATGTGAGAGGTAACCTCAACACGCGGTTAAGGAAACTCGACGATCCCACAACGGAATACAGTGCATTATTGCTTGCACATGCTGGATTGCAGCGGATGGGATGGGGGCATAGGGTTACTAAGGTAAACAACAAAAAAATTTTTTTTTTGATATCACAGAAAAATACCTTTAATACATCTTATAAAATTATGAAGGGTACCAGTTACCACAGAATACATTATAGGCATATGAATTTAAACATAAAAAAACATTATATTTATGGAACGATTTTTTCCATAAATATAATTTTTTTTATGTTTATTTTAGTTTTTAATGTACTGAATCAATAATGAAAAAAAAAATTAAAACCGGTGTTTTACTCCTTAGATGTACCTTAACGTCCTTAACTAATTATTTTTTAATTCGTTAGAAGATTTAGCAGCCTGAATGATTTTGAATTTAAAACAGTAATTAAATTTGAGTAATATTCATTGATTTGAAAATTTCGAATAATATCAGAGACGCGAAAATAAAAATCAATACAAATGATTGTGTGAAATATAATCTTGACAATGAATTTCTTTGTTGCACCAATAACAAGGACGAAATTAATCATGAAAAATGATTAATTAATTATAAGACAATTAAATTGTTAAAAAACTAGAACATCGGTCGAGGTTGGGTGAGGAAGTAATTTACGTGAATAAGTATTGAAATTAACTGCGAAAATATTCATTATCAAATTACTCTATTATTTGGAAAATCATATTCTATTAATTGTCTTACAATTATCAGAATGAGGCATGACCGAAATTTAATATTTATTACAAGCTCTTCCGCACGGCTTCGCTCCCGTAGCATTTATTTATTTATTTATTTTATTGGTAATCCAACAGTTTTATGTGTTCACAATAATACAACAATTGAGTTTCAATATAATGTTTTATAGCCTGTAGCGTACCTCGATTAATGGTCTATCTATCACAGAATTATTACAAATCTGGTGAGTAATTAGTAAGATGAGCAAATAACGAGCGGTAAAATAATCTACTAAGTTTTGGTGTTATGTTAACGCCACGTATTATAGACTAGCTGCGCCCGGTTTCACCCCATGGGAATATCGAGATGATATATAGTCTATAGCCTTCCTCGATAAATGGGCTATCTAACACTAAAACAATTTTTCAAATCAGACCAGTAGTTCCTGAGATTAGCGCGTTCAAACAAACAAACTCTTCAGCTTTATAATGTAATAATAATATAGATATGCTTTAGACTTGCGTCTTGTAGGATATTGTCTGTATGTAAGTGGTCAACCCTTTTCCAGAAATGCACTGCCGTACACTTGCTTTACGTTAAGCTTTTAGTCCTAATTTTTAGATTAAATAGGTTAATAGTTTAGTGTAATAATTTTATTAGTAGTTTCTGGAATAAATGCTTTTTCTTCTTCTAAAACGACTCGTTTCCTTTTTATAGTAACTGAATTTATTTAATTTATTATTATTATTGTAGGTGTTGCCATGCGCAGAAATAATGTATGCTGTGGGTCAGGGAGCTTTGGCGGTTGAGTGCAGGTCTAATAATGAGGAAATTTTAGAAATGTTGGCGCCGTTCAACCACGTAGAAACGTATTGCAGAGTTTTGGCTGAGAGGAGCTTTTTGAAGACATTGGGTAAGATAATGTTGCCATAAAAAACATGACACACATTTTTATTTACATCAGAACAGGGACATTGATCAATTCAAAATTTTATTACATTTACTTTATAAGTATGTCATCATTGAAAAATTAAAATTCATGGAAAATAATTCAAGAGGAAAAGCACCACTTTGCTGTGTAATACTTTATTTTTTTCCACTTATTTTGGAACTCTTTTACCTACACCATAATGACAAAAAATATAATACATAAAAGTAAATATCAATTTGTTTCTTATTGCTAAGATTAATTTTTGATTTCAATGCAAAAATACAAGCATTACTCCAGAATGAGAATCATTTCGAACTTGAAATTATTACAAAATATTAAAAAAATTATTATTCTTTCATAGATGGCGGTTAACGAAAAAACAAATATTTTGTTCATTTGTTTATTGTTATTTTTCAGGTGGTGGTTGCAGTGCTCCAGTGGGAGTATCGACAAGAATGAAAAAACTCGACACAAACTTCTCTCTAACCATAAAAGGAGGAGTTTGGAGTTTAGATGGAGACACAAAAATAGATCACACTCTAGAACAAAGCTTTGAACAGATAACTAAGTCTCAGAAACACAAATTAAGTCCCACTGAAGAAAGTTCAAACAAAAAAATTAAAGTCGACGAAGATAGGACGGATAAGAACTACAATCCGTTGGAGGAAATGGACAGAATGTTAAAAGAAAGGTATACACAAACACATGTATCATTGTAATTTAACTTATTTTTTTTTCTTAACTTTTTTTAAACTGTGGTAGTTTTGTGGTAAAGCTTCTCTGATCTCAAACTTTTTTCCTTTCTCTGATCTCAAACTATATTTGTACAAAATTATATCCAAATTGGTTCTGTGAAGAAGAAGAGGCAGACATACAAAATTAGTTTTGCATTTCTACACTAATATTATTAAGAGGAACATTTTGTTTGTTTGGTTGTAATATATAGGCTCAAAAACAATGGGACTGATTAGACTTGTAAATTCTTTCACCATTCGAAAGTTACATAATCCATGAGTAACATACGCTATACATATGTTATATAATGCTACAGGAGCGAAGTAGCTCAGATCAGCGAGTATAATATAAGCAGCTATTTATACATTAAATAAACATTTTAATTATTACAGGAAAGGAAATTTAAGCTGCATAGACACAAGAAGTCCAGAAGAAATAAAAGCATTGTCCGATAAAATATTCTGCGGTTTAACTGAGAATAAAAGTATACCCATCGATGTGATAGTGAAGTGTGACAATTTGGGACGGGATTTAGCAAATGAATTAATATCTAAAGGTGCTTTGGAAGTAATGAAGGTGTCACAAGATATTATTAGAAATTCTGCTGGTGTTAAATCTTGATCCTCGGTACTGTATAAATTTTTTATATCTGATTTATACAAAAATTGCAACTTTGGTGATGTTTACCCCATCAAATACTTCTTTGGATATTATTTGGATTGTTAGAATTTGTGTAAATCAGTCAAAACTTCAATATTGAATGCCTAGTTGATTTTTTTATATAGAAAAAATATTGTCACAAATGCATGGTATGTTGGTTGTAATAGATCTGTAATAGCACATGTTTTATACAAATCATTGTATTAACATGAACATGAAATATTTTGCGGTTCATAATATATTGATTTTCTATTTATTTGAACAAATTAAGAAGTTTTAAGTATTGAGTAAAGTTATTGTGCAAATTTATTTATTGAAAACTCGATTCAAATTTAATTTCAAAGGCTCTATGAATATATTTACTCATTTATTGTTATTTAAAATGCTTGATCTCACTAAAATATTTAGTGAATGTCAGGGCTTGCCAAGACCAATCTAATAATTAATTAATATTTAAACAAGTGCGATAGTATTTATCCATGTACTATGTGAAGCTTTGATATTTTTATAAACTACACATTTCCATCACTTTAGTGTTGAATTATATATATATATATATATATATACAGGGTGTCCCAAAATTCAACGATAATACGGCACCAGGTGGTGGGCCTACTCATAACTACTTGAGGAAAAATAAAATAAAAATTCAATCTTACTTATTTTTTAAATTATAAAAAAAAATTGATTTGCTTCAAAAAATTTCACCTCCTAAGACATTTTTTGTACCATGTTGAATTTTTATTTTATTTTTCCTCAAGTAGTTATGAGTAGGCCCACCACCTGGTGCCGTATTATCGTTGAATTTTGGGACACCCTGTATATATATATATATATATACATACACTTGAACAATTGACTGTTTCCCCAATCCCAAATCATAGACAATGTGTTTTTTTTTTCTATTTCAAAACACGATCCCTGTTTTTTTGATGAATTAATAATAAGTATTTATTATTATTATCCAAAAATAAAAGAAACTTCACGTTCATACTGAATGTACCATGTTTTATATTTTAAATGTATGCTCATTGCCATGTTATTAATTCCATTCCATGCCCATATCAAAAGCCAAATTGGTTTAAGAACTCTCCTTGGTTACCTTTATATTTTTATTGTTACAAATGTTTAATATATTGTATTTAAATATATTTGTTTTTCTGTTGCTCATTTGTTAGGAAATTTATTTTAAATCGTTGTCAAATTCTTGGTAGATTTATTAGTTTCGTTCATCGAAATAGCTCTCTTAATTATACCTTTCAGTTATTCATTATTGCAAAACATATGGCATTTCTATTTATTGGACTGAATGTATTATTATAGATTGAATCTACAAAAAAAAGTTGTCTTTCTTTGTCGCTGTCGACGTCAAATTTAAAGCGGGAAATTGGAATGAATTACGGATATGGTACTAAATTAATTGGAATTATTGTCTAGATGTTTTTGAAAACATGCCATTATTTACTTTCTAAGTTTCTACTAATACTAACGAACATGGTGACAACGTATTATAATTGTAAATATTGTTATTAGTGTAGATAATTTTATTGCGGAATTGTTTGTAAATATATTTAGTTAGGTACTTATAATTATTGGACATAATCACGTACTTATTGTTTTATTGTTGATTTTGGGATATTTTATGAATAAATGGTGTACTTGGGTACATTTGTTTGTTTTATTTTGTAATGTCTTACCCAAGTCAGACATTATTTATGTCGCCCTTTGAAATGATTCAACTAAAAGATAAATTATATTCCTATCAGAATGAGTTGCAAAATTGCAATTTCATATCCGATTATCACGTGATAAAAATTAAATATGTTTTTATTTTGCTATGACTATTTTGTAAGTTGTTGTTGCAAGGATATAATTATTTTCAAGCATACGTCTGCAGGTTTGAATTCTAGAAACAAAATTTTTCGATATTTAACCACAAAAGATTTTGCGTACGTCATATAACTGTATAACTAGAAATATAAATAGCGAGGGGCAGAAATACAATCGAATTTTCTTGAGTCATTCTGTATCTAAATATAGAATTTTTAACACCATTTGACAAACAGATTAATTTAATAAAATAAAACAAGATTTGGTACAATACTTTTATTTCACAATAAAATCTCAATCAAAACTCAAGCATTCTTAACCAGTTGTGAACACAAAATCCTAAATAACACTAACAAATACCTACATTATCATTGAACTTTCTCATGAAAAACGCGCGAAGATTTAAACATGGCGATGATTTCAAGTACACTGTCACAGCCTCTGTACTCGAGTTTAAAAAAATAACGTGACAACAATATACCTATTTAAAGAAGCATAATTTCTAGAAGGGTTAGAAAAAATTACCATTTCCAAATTCAAAACAGAAAAAATTAATAGACAAGATTTTTTTTTAGGCAAAGGATCGATGATTGAATGATAATGCACAGATAAATAATAACATATCGAAAAGGTATAGACAGCAAAAGAATTGATAGGCCAATAATCTAACTATAACAATTTATTTATTCGACGTCTTCTTCTTGTAAGTTGCCGCCGCTCGCCTTCATGGACGCGCGAAGACGTTCCGAAACCTCTGGGAGTTTCTTGAGGAGGAGGTGGAAGATTGGTGCCGGCATGGTTTGTTGGAGGACCTAAAAAAATAAAAAATACAATATTATACAAATGTTACAATTATTTTTTGTATTCGATCGATTCGATTCGATCTAGTAGGGCATAAACGACTGATACATATTATTTGCCTATATATAAAATTAAACACGGGAATTTTTAGTTTAGATTGTCACACTACATGGTATGTTATAAAAGCTTAGCCTTGTATGCATAGTCTCTTATTTTACATACATTTAAGGTAACTTCACCCACAGTAACCTAGCAACAAATTTCGTCACTAAAATCTAGTTGACCTACACATTTTATGTTGGTACACTAGTTGGTACATTACAAGAATGTTATGTTTGCTCACTATACTAGTTCCATATGTTCTTAATTTCTAAGCAGTAGTTTTTAAAACTTCCAACATTTATTTCATCTTTACATCTTTATTGGTTCTTAGACCTTTCTATTTTTTATGAAATTGTGTAAAATTATTGGTATAACTGGGATACTCTGGTGACTTAATGACCCAGTGGGTCTTTAACCACTCGATCTGAAACAGTATTTTGAAGGGATGTTATTGACATGACCTTACAGATATGGCTCGAATACAGATATAGAAATAATTAAAATCCAATATTATTTGAAATTTTTAAATAAATAATAAAATAAATATTCCTGGACGTTTAGCACAACGCCATCTAGTCCCAAACTAAGCTACTATGGAATGTAGATAACTGATAAACATACTTTTTTTCTGTTAATACATACATAAAATAGAAAATTACAATGTTCATCACATAATAAATTTCTACTTGTGGGGATCAAACCCACACTCTCCGGTGCAATAGACCATTGCCATATCCACTACGCCAATCAGGTCATCGGTTTTATATCGGATTTGGTTACGGATATATTATAATATCGGATATCTATATATAATATATTTTTGGTTACGGATACAGAGCTCCATAACATCTCCAGTATTCAGCATGAAAACAATAAAACTTACACTAAGTAATTGTTGTGTCTGTCCGCACACGGCTACAGCCTGTCCGAGGTGCTCCACGCCAGCTTCGAGGTCACCAGCTGCCAGTAATTCTTCACCCAGTTGGATCTGAAGTCAATAACATTGATCAAAATACATTTTTTAATGTTTGGTCCCCTGTGATAGAAAATTTCATCAAACACATAATTTAAGAAACAACGAAAAAAATAACATTGAATTCATTTTGTATATAATTATTAATTACCTCTATGTTATACAAATTTACCAGAAAATGTAATAAGAAACAATATCCATGATATATTTTCTAACCGGTTTCCCCTTCCTCTACAAATGACATATTCAAAGGGTAGCCTTATCTATGGTCTAGGTAGTATTATCTATTTCTATGGCTCTATTTATCAAAAATGACAATCGTTTTTATGAAAAAAGAGCCTATCTTTATACACTTTTACCGCAATATACTAAACAGGATTTCTTTTATTTTTGTTAATACTATAAATGGCCAAATAATCAAACAATGCTTAAGATTGCGGAATGCCCTTTGGTCCGGTCGAAGATCCTCCCTTTTCATTGAAGGAATAATACCATCAGAATAATGTGTGGACACACTCAAGGGCACCTTAAACTTGAGTATTTTAAAGTTTTTAGGCATAGGATTTTTTTTATAAATTAGTTTACCTGTTGTAAGAAGAACCTCTGCATAGCTTCATGGTCGTTCATGTCGGGCACTGGTCCACCCAATGTGCGTGATCTGGAGGCATTCTGCTGTGCCTTCTGTCTGCCTGAAATAGATTATTTATAATGGTTAAATGATATGCTATAAGAAAAATATTAGTAACAAAGAGGTTTTCGAAATAGCTATTTTTTATTTATAAGACATACAGTTCTAAAGTTACTAGTGAAATCCTACTTTGGAGAAACTATGGGTAAAAACTAATGATAAAATTAATTATAATAGAAACAGAGTATAATTTATAGAAACAGAGTATTTTTTTTACCCTTAGTGGATAGAAAATACACTGTTTCTATAGAGAGATGTTACTTGTGGATAATGTAGCTTTCGAATGGTGAAAGAACTTTTAAAATATGACCAGTAGTTTTTGAATCTGTTTTCATTACAAACTAAGCTTTCCTCTTTATAATATGAGTGTAGTTAATGAAAATAGGTGAAAACGAGAAGAATCAATAAATTTATTTTCAAGACCATTAACCATACCAAGTCATTTGTCAGATTGAAAAGAAATTGTTGTTTAATGACTTTAATGAGAAAATATGTGCATTTATTGATATTTATGTTTGCAGTCATGTGTGAAAACAACTCTCTATTTGTGTAATTGACAATAACTAGAATTATAATATTTCAAGAATTTTTATTGACATTCGCAATTAAATTGAAAGTTAAATAAATTGAAATATTTAAATTTCACTGTAATTAATGTTTTTATCAACGTACAAAACTATGAATCAAAAGGATTAAGCAAAAAACTATATATAGCTAAATAAATTATATTGAGAAAGCTTAGCTCGAGTTGATTTAAATGTATATTGTGGTGATATGCGGATTGATGGTCAAAGTACAATGTAAAAAACAGTCAAGCATGCAATGTTTTGTCCACACTTTCATAGATGACTTAATAAGTTACTCATAGTGTGTAAGTATGTGTAAGGAGGGGGTTTTATATTAGGTATATGTGTTTGTGTAAAATAATATTCATAAAAAGAAAACCTACTGCAAAATCAGAACTATGTTTTATTGGTTACTGTATTATTATGTATTAGTACGAACACCGCTTAAATAATTTTATTTAAAATGACATTAATCTCTAATAACTAAGATTTTTTTTCATTAATTTTCTATATTTTATTTAGTTAAAAACTTGTAAAAAATTTGAATATTTTTCTTTATGACCTAAACAACTCCACATAAGCTGTAACATCACGAAATGATGAAACATTTATTAGAAACACTAAAAAACGTGACAATGTTAGGTGTCGAGAAATTTTTAGGTTGTTATTATACAACAGCTGTTTAATATGGTATTGTTAAGTATGGGAAAAACAGAACGTGTAGTGCATTCATATAATTATTATTTTTACTGTTATTAGGCTAATAATACATTACTTACGGTCCCTCAATTTCTTTTTGTATAGAGGATCCTTCCGACGTTGCTGATCAAAATACACACAATACCCTAAGAAAAGAGTTCCAGCTATTCCAACTGCAATTCCAAGAGTTGTGCGACTAAGTTCCATTTCAGGGTATGATTTGAAACAATATATTCATAAAAATAACAGAATTTCACGTCTTGTGAGTTATAAAATTCTAGTGTCCGCCATTTACTGAGAAGAAAGAACGAATGTTGGTATCCCTGTATTCTACTATTGTTATGATTTTTTGGGCACGTTCATTTTAATACATATGCGTTAACGAGAGAAAAATCGTTCTCGATTAAAAATCAATTAAAATCCCTGAGTATAAAGGTTTTAAATTAATTTATTTATAATAAGGAACCTTATTTTCGAAGCTAATTACATTGCTTTGATTATATCTTATCTATAAAACCTCGAACATGTGGGATTGAAGCATAAAATTAATTGCCATAAATAAAAATATCGAATGTACACATGATTGAAATAGGAGATTTATCTTCTTTTTAAATAAATTCCTGTAAAAATTATTTATGCCGGTCGATCCCTGTAAGAAATACGCCTGTGAGATCCAGAGATGCCTTGTTGGTGAGTCAATTTAATATATTTTTAATTATGAAATCGCTCGCCGACATCCGACATAATGTAGTCGCCATCTTTACTTCTATCCTTCAGTCGCCTCTAGATTTGCGGGCGTTTCATCGCCGTTTTTCAATGTTTTGCTCAATTATATCACTATTGCTCCTTTCAAAATATACATAAACAGTTCGCGAAGTATTGTATAATAGTTTGGTGTAAAAATGAGTTTTTTCGGATTCGGACAGACAGCGGATATCGAAATTGTATTCGATGATGCGGACAAACGTAAAGTTGCTGAGGTAAAGACGGATGATGGAAAAAAGGAAAAGCTTCTCCTGTATTATGATGGCGAGACAGTATCGGGACGTGTTAATGTGACGTTGAGGAAGCCAGGTTCGAAATTAGAGCATCAAGGTATAAAAGTCGAGCTTATCGGACAAATCGAATTGTTCTACGATAGGGGAAATCATCATGAATTTATATCCTTGGTGAAGGAACTGGCTCGACCCGGTGACCTTTTACAACATACTTCGTATCCTTTTGAATTTGCAAACGTCGAGAAACCATACGAAGTGTACACAGGAGCAAACGTAAGACTAAGGTATTTTTTGAGAGCTACAATTGTAAGACGTCTCACAGACATTGTCAAAGAAGTAGATATCGCTGTGCACACGCTATGCAGCTATCCCGACGTTTTAAACTCCATAAAAATGGAAGTAGGCATAGAAGACTGCCTTCACATAGAATTCGAATATAACAAATCTAAATACCATTTAAAAGACGTTATTGTCGGTAAAATATACTTCCTCCTTGTCAGAATAAAAATAAAGCACATGGAAATATCTATTATCAAAAGAGAGACTACCGGTTCTGGGCCTAATACATTCACTGAAAATGAGACTGTAGCTAAATATGAAATTATGGATGGTGCTCCGGTAAGAGGCGAGAGTATTCCGATTCGCGTGTTCTTAGCTGGTTATGACTTGACACCTACAATGAGGGACATCAATAACAAATTCTCTGTAAGGTATTATCTAAATCTAGTGTTGATGGATACTGAAGATCGACGCTATTTCAAACAGCAAGAAGTTACATTGTGGAGAAAGAGTGACAAGTCTCGTTTGCCTTTACATAATCCACACCATCCTCAGACGCAATCTCTTGCAAATCCAAACCCACAAAGACAGCTTAGTGCCTCAAGTGAAGATAACTCCATAAGAACTGCATCCCCTAATGCTCCAGAAAACCTACAAAGATCAGTCTCACCACCAATGCCTACAGAAAAACATAATGGACCTGCACAAATGGAGAAAGAAGAACCTGACCTACTGCCAAACAAACTATCCAATACCCATATTGAAAATCCACCAGATATATCTCAATCAGTCAAAGAACCAGAAGTTGAAAAGGAAGAGAAGCCTGCAGTAGCAGAGAAACCTGTGGTAAAAAATCCAGAGGTAGAAAAACCTCAAATTAGTGAAAAACCACAAGTTAATGATAAACCAAAAGCGAAACCACAAGCTGAGAAGATCATGGTTGCAGAAAAACCTCTGCTAGCTGAAAAGCCTCAGCTCGCAGAGAAACCAATTCTGTCCCGGCCGGAAAGTGTGGAAGCTAGTGCCAGTCAATAACCTCTCAAGTTTGCGGTTGGCAGTTTTGCTACCGACAGAGACTATGTTTTCAGACTTGAAGACAATTGTTTAAAACATATATGTATAGCCGATAGATTGTTATTGCCATTTCGTTTTTGATGTTTTATCAATGTAGGATTATAAATAACTAATTAAGTGAAATCATTACGAAATTGTGATAAGGTATCTGAAATGCACTAAAACTTTTATTTATAGCACATCTTCGAGATGCTTTGCTAAACGGAATCTTAAAGTACATATTTATTCAAAATTTAATCTAGGATAGAGAGGAAAATATTTAAAATTGTATATCAATAATGTGTATGCATATAGGTTTCCTTTATTACTTTTTTATCTCATTTTTTATAAAATTCATTATTTACTAATGCATACAGAGCACTGTATAGTATAGCTTATAAATTGTTTTTGCAAGATTTGTATATTTTTTACACAAATTAGTGTATCAAGATAAAGCAATATATAAATATATGTTTAGCCTTATATGTATATTAGAAAGGCCACAGCAAAGGTATTGCTAAATGGATACCTCTTTAGATAATGTAGTAAGCATTTGAATTAAAAAATAATTTATATTCATTTTAGTTGTGTATGTTTTTACCAGGCCTATAAAAATTAGGGCAAAGTTAATTTTGGTTGTTTCAAAAACCCAAAAACATTAGTAACAAAAAGTTTTATTTGTCCATATTATGGTTTGAAACTATGAAAAATAACCTAACCATCTTTTAAAACAAAAGATCCCATGAGATTTGGAATGAATTCATACATAAATTATTAACTAGTTAAGGCAACTATTCTGATCACCAAGGTCAAATATAACCAGTAACATATATGTGTTAATTTTTTCATTGTAAGCCTTTATTAATATTTATTATTTGTAATGAAGTTTGTATGATTAAATGGAGATTTTTTTCTCATATCAGTATAGTAAGACATATTGTATGTTTGATCTTTTTTGTTAAAATATACTGACAAGTTAAAGACTATCCAGTGTCGTAACAAGACCTCTCATTTTTACTCAACATTGTTCCTATATATTCGTCCTTTACGACACCACAATATGAGACAAATTTGACAATAAAAACGGTACAGCGTTCAATCGTTTACTTCAATATAAAGTAAGGGATATAACTCTTTCGTGTCTTGAAGTTTTCATTTTTTATGTACACTCATAATGTAAAGGGCGTAAAAGGTTTGTAACGGTTTGTTAAATCGAGTGCTTGGTCAATTAAAAAAAATATAAAAAAAGAAGATTGTAATGTTTACATCCCGCTTCTCTCTGGTAAATACGAGTCACTAATGTTGATACTGATCTACATTAATTTGTCTCAATTGAATATATCAAATATGTCCTTCAATTGAATATCGGGCATCTAGAACACATATCGGTAATTTATTCGTATCACACGAGTGAATTCAAATGAAAAGTTAAATATGTCATGTTTTCATTTCATTCAAAAATCTAGTACCGGTTTGTGAGACACGAACAAATTTGGAACTCTGTTATGCAATTGAATGTAACTTTTTATCTCTGAGGAAAGGTATAGGTTAGCGTTTTGTTTAGTGGTAAATCCCACCTACAAAATCGGCCTGTTCTTAAGGAAGACTTATAGGGCCATAGTGTAATAATAAATAGAAAATTTATTAAGAGAAACATTGCGTATTAAATGATTTTCTATATCATGCGAACTAAATTTAGAAAAATTATTAAACATTTTGACCGTTGAAGTTAAGTCGTAAGAATCAGTAAACAGCATGAATTTTATGTTATCCCTCTTGTCAATCTAGCTTTTTTTTATTTTACATCAAATTAACAAAATCCAAGACTATTGTAAAAAGTATACTAAAAGTATCTCTAAATATTAATCGTTAATCGATTCAAATTGTATAGAAATGTTAGTATAAACATGTAAAATTAAAATGTATACATTAAAGTTGGCTTATTTAGTAATAAGACGATTAGATGAGTCCATGTTATGTAAAACATTGTTATTATTAATCAGTTTTATTTCTAGTATTGTACCTTTTTTTGTAAAGAGGTTGAGTGCATGTCGATTATATCACATTGTTAATAAAATATATGTATAAATTGCTAACTGCGTTTTTTATTCATTGACATTTTTATGAATGCCAAAAACTCCTTCTGAAAATGCCTTTCGACAAAAAATTAACGGCTTTTGAAAAATTAACAAGATAGCTATATTATTCAATCTATTACTTCTGTTATGACATTTCCTTAGCGTAATTGTTGCAAAATAATCCATAAAAATCTTGTAAGATGCGATTTAAATTCAACACATTTTCTATGGCCTCTGGTTTATAACTGGTTGTTAATATCATGTTATGATTAGTTAGCCTAGCGTATTCACAATACGTTTACTATCGTGTCATACTATTTACTATTATTATTAAATCGAATACATTGTATAAATGCACTAATCAAGATAGGTTTATATTAGTGTTAGGTACGCTTCTGCACTAGTACCATAAAGAACTGTCATTGAATCCTATGTGTCTTAAAATATTATGCAATTACACCTTAATAAAATTGAACAATATATTGTTTGGGATGAATTATTTTTATTAATTACGTTAGTGCATTAACCACCTCACTGTTTCATGTTAAGCTTATCGCCTCCATTTAGAATGAAATGTTTTACATTCAAATAACCCGATAAAATTTTGATAAGCTTGGGTGTATGACCGTTGGATTGTAGCGTCGTCCGGCCTCTTATAAATATTTTGTTTTAGGGCTAATCACGTTTTAGCCCGATGCCCATTTTTATAAAGCACTAGCGACCCGCCCCGGCTTTGGACGGGTGAAATGATGCTACTACAGAAAAACTGTGAACGTTGTATATAAAAAATTTTACATTATTTTGATAAATCTCGTAGGGTTCAGCCTGTGTTTGCAATATTTGCGGAAAAAATTGATAATTAACGACATCTCATTAGAAACCTCAAAAATAACAGTATTTTTCCACTATTTATGGATATAATGGATGTAACATATAAACTTTTCTCTTGAATCACTATCTATTACAAAGCCGTATCAAGATCCGTTGCGTAGTTTTAAAGATTTAAGCATACAAAGGGACATAGGGACAGAGAAAGCGACTTTGTTTGTTTGTTTTATATTATGTTGTAATTATAAGTAAAAAGTTTTTACTATTGTAGGGACATTTAAAAAAACTGGTGGAAATACGCATGAAAACTTGTCTTTAGTTTTCGTTTTTTATTAACTTTATAACACTTACTATAATAAATTATAAGTCGGTGAATTGATCCTACCTATGAATTTTTTACGGAACGACATACCTACTTATCCTTTTTAACTTACAAACTAAAGAATTGTCTTTTTAAATTCCTCTTTTTCCGTTTTTTGTTAGTCCTATAAATATACTGCGTAGTGCATACTTATTGGAAGGGCGTTATGTCACAACAGTTCAAGTTCATTGTCATTCTAAATTACTTTATAGTTTCCATGCTCATATGAAAATAAAGAAAAACGTGAACGTTGAGCAATATGCGTCATATGTTAACTAGCTGAACCCTGCAGTTCCACCCACGCCGCGTAAACTACCAGTATTATCAGTAAAATACGGAAAGTAGCACTTACCATATTATTATAGTTATCTGCTGTTGAAAGCATTTTTAAATAAGTTCGATAATTCTGATTGAACAAAGGTACAAAATGACTAACAGACAATGATCTAACAATTAAAATATGAAGGACAAAATACGTTGTATAGTGCGGTCTCAGTAACGTATTTATACATAAATTAATATTGCTGGTACTTCTAAATATAAATTTGATTAAGAGTGTGCCTGCCTCTTTAGGTCTCGAAGACGGAATGCATTGTATGACGAAAAAATAAAAGATCGTAAAAATATGACGTAGAAGGTCTAATAAAGGTATGGCCATGCCTTAAACATAAACCATTGTAGGTCTGCATTCATTCTGAATTTTTTTTGCTAAAACCTGACTAAATTGCTTGTTATTACAGAACATAATTTTCAAGAGGTTCGCTGTGACCGCGTGTTCGAAGCTATGCGCCAGTGTTGCCTGAAACACAAGCCCGTGTCTCTGGTCTGCGAAGGGTACAGCTTGGAGCCAAGGGTGTTCGCGCCGGCCACCGACAAAGCTGATAGGAAGTAGTGAGTATATCTGTATTACGAGTTTGCATTTACATAAAAAAAGAACGTGATGAAATTCCAAATTCAAAAAGTGCTTTCAAACTGTTCTTTATGTACGTTCATTCATGTTCGTTTTTCAATAATATGTAAATAATTATAAATGTGTAAGCCGATTAAAACGTTCAAATACAAATCGTTCTGTGCGCACACACGTCTACGTCGTGCTTTATATGCGCCTCAGACAAAGCCCTATTGATTACTTAAACCTAATCAACCATTATTAAAAACTATTGCGTAATTTTTAAAGAACACCACCAGCTAACTATAATCGAACTTATCACACATAAATATGATTTTCATACCTATTCTTACTAAGAATTACTTATTTTATAAGTAGTCAATAAATGTCAGACATGTAACTTCAAAATACTGAAATCGTTCATGAAAATGACTGTCCATTCTACTTGAAAAATAATAAAACCAATAGAAGTCAATACACCACAAAAGTAGATTATATTACATAGCTTACTCGTATTTAATTTCCAATGAACCCAGCTTCATATCCAAGTATGTAAGGGAAGCCTGCAAGTGTTTTAGAAAATTTTCTAATCGCCTAGATTAGATATTTAATCTCACAATCTACTTACGATTGTAAAATTTTATCAATTATTTTAGAGGGTTTTTTATTAACAATTGTAACATTAATAATTATATCTACGGAGTATTGTACGTTAGCTTTAGGCTGTTACTATGCTCGAATAGTGAACCAAAAAGTATAATACACTAACCATGAGAAGAGAACAGTTTTATTTAGTGTCTAAAATAGCATCTCTGACGTTG
>LQNK01000010.1:825808-837940 GCA_001586405.1 Phoebis sennae
GTTGCCTGAAACACAAGCCCGTGTCTCTGGTCTGCGAAGGGTACAGCTTGGAGCCGAGGGTGTTCGCGCCGGCCACCGACAAAGCTGATAGGAAGTAGTGAGTATATTATCTGCATTACGAGTTTGCATTTGAAAAAAAAAGAACGTGATGAAATTCCAAATTCAAAAAGTTCTTTGAAACTGTCCGTTCAAATTGTAATTCAAATGTACGTACATTCATGTTCGTTTTTCAATGATATGCAAATAATAATAAATGTGTAAGCCGATTAAAACGTTCAAATACAAATCGTCCTGTACGCATACACGTCTGCGTCGTGGTTTATATGCGCCTCAGACAAAGCCCTATTGATTACTTAAACCTAATCAACTATTCTTTATTAGTATGTGTTGCGTAATTTATAAAGAAACACCACCAGCTAACTATAATCGAACTTATCACACATAAAGATGATATTCATACCCATTCTTACTAAGAATTAATTATTTTAAAAGTTAAAATATAATATAGTTAAGCTACTCATAACTGTGCATTCAATAAATGTCAGACACGTAACTTCAAAATTCTGAAATCGTTCATGAAAATGACCGTCCATTCTACTTGAAAAATAATAAAACCAATAGAAGTCAATACACCACAAAAGTAGATTATATTACATAGCTTACTCGTATTTAATTTCCAATGAACCCAGCTTGATATCCAAGTATGTAAGTGAAGCCTGCAAGTGTTTTAGAAAAATTTCTAATCGCCTAGATTAGATATTTAATCTCACAATCTACTTACAATTGTTAAATTTTATCAATTATTTTAGAGGGTTTTTTTATTAACAATGTTACAAATTTTTGTCAGTAATATGCGTGTCTCATTACTTCTATATAATGTTCGCTAAAAACTCATACAACATTTGTGTATTTCAGATATGGACAGAGGTCGTCGAAGTACTCCACTAGGTAAAAGAAGTTGGATATTTAGATACCCACGGACTTTCCAAATTACATTCACATCTATATTTCTTGGCATTTTCTTCTCCAAGCCTTTATACGACATTTTTATAAGAGAAAGAGACATAATTGATATTAGTGAACCACCAACCACTTTCAACCCTAGGAAAGGAAATATTGAATAATATGGAAGCGGTTTCTAAGGCAAAGGAAAGGTTTGCCAAATACCCTCTAATCTACGCAAAATGTACTAAGCAAGGTGCGTTTTACGCGCGCTGTGTTCTGCTTAGAGAGGACTCGGTTAAAAAAGACGATTGTGCTAAAGAATTTCAAGAGTTCAAAACTTGTCTTCAAAGTGCCGCCAAAACATTAAAAACGCGGATTTAAAATGTTGCGCGTATTCAACTTACCGTTCCGTTTTCATGTTACTATAGCATTTGTTGTGCGCATTATTTTTGTATATTACGCCACCTACCATGACCAACATTTTGACGTTCCGTACACGGACATAGACTATAAAGTCTATACAGACGCGGCAAAACACGTTTACAAAGGGGATTCCCCGTACAAAAGACACACATATAGATACAGTCCAATAATTGCGTTCCTTTTAACGCCAAATATTTTTCTTGACATCAACTTCGGGAAAATTTTATTCAGCGTTTTCGATATACTCTGTTCTTACGCAATAAAGAAGCTTATCGAACGGCAATTAGCTGGGAAAAATAATGGATCAAATATTGCAACATATTGTTCATTATTTTGGCTGTACAATCCGATGAGTGTTGCCATATCAACGAGGGGGAATGCAGATTCCATGCCTTGTTTTATCATCATCCTTTCGCTGATGTTTTTACAAACTGACGTCGTATTAGGATATACAAAATACGTTCTAAGTGGCATATTTTTAGGTTTGTCAATACATTTACGCTTGTATCCGATTGCGTTTACATTTCCTATGTATTTATCCCTTGGAGCGTATAACATCAATCGCAATACTAGTTTAAAAGAGGGTATTTTACAATTACTACCAAATAAAAAACAAATTACTTTAACGTTAAGTTGTGTTGTATCTTTCATAGCTATCACAGGTGGTATGTATTTGCTTTACGGCTACGAATTTTTATTCGAAACCTACATATATCATCTTTTCAGAAAAGATACGAGGCACAATTTCTCAGTTTTGTTTTACTATTCATATTTAACTGGCGGTCAGTTGTCGATAGATTTTATAAAAATGTTGACGCAAATCTGCGAATGTGTTATTTTGTTTGTAATTAGTTTAGCTTTCGGTACAGATAGAGAAACGCTCCCACTGGCCTTGTTTTGTCAATCTATGGTGCTCGTAGCTTATAACAGCGTTATGACGTCACAGTACTTTATATGGTTTTTATCCCTTTTACCACTGGTTGTGCACAATTTCAAAATGAAACCGACTTTAGCATTATTGCTTGCAATAATTTGGGTGCTCCCACAAGCTAAATGGTTATATTTTGCATATTTATTAGAGTTTAAAAGCCAAGAAACCTTCATTTTCATTTGGTTGAGTGGTGTTTTGTTTTTCTTCGCGAATGTCTATGTTTTGGGCAAACTTATTAAAAGTTACACCCCCAATTATGGTTTTGGCCAGATCAGTTATAGTGAAATTAAAAATAAGTAGTGTATAAGCTTGTAGATATTAGAAATGGTTTGAAATAAAAATAAACATGTAGTACCTTTTGTTTTATTTTCTAACTAACAATTCAATGAGACTAAATTAAAAACAAATGCATTTGAATTGCAAACAACAGTCACGTAAGTAACCACGTAAATAAAAAGGAGATACCTTTTAATGTATATTTGCGCACATTAATGTCGTGAAACATTATTTTGTACTTTCCTACAAAGCCCAGAAACCAACTAAGCTATAATAATTTAACTGAATCAATTGTAGTAAATTGAAACCATTCCTTGTAAATTGACACAAATAAAAATTTATAAAATGTGCATTATTGCGTAGAAAACCTAACATTTATTGCAATTTCAATCAACATCAGTTTTATATTCACTCAAACTTTTTCATAATGGCAGCACTAAACAATCTGTCAAACATACATTATAACTCTATGTATTGTCTATGGTAACAATTTACTGCAAGGATATCCACTATTATTTCTTTTCCTGAAGGTTTATTTTTGTTAAATCTTCTGCCTCTCCCTGAGACATGCTTGACAGCTTCTTGCCGATGCGTTCGTGAACGTCCAGATATTTAGCGACGCAACGATCTAGGCATACTGATTCACCTTTTCCTGTAAAAATAAAAATTACTTAAAAATAATTTGAAAACCAAAAGATTTTTTATCATTTTCTTAGCACATTTAATTGAGTTACTTGGCACAAAGGTGAACATATCTATTTCAATTGTTGGATATGGATACAACCGACAATTGAAATAGTATATCTATTTTCAATTTACGGTGCTTTATCTTTTTTCAATTTAACAAGATATTGCACAGACTTTGTATAGATTTCAACAAAAATGAAATAAAAGTTATTTTCTACTTTTTAGAGCGAGGAAGTCGGTTCTATTTTTTTGCAAAAATTTTTATCATCTATACTAATGTTATAAAGAGGAAAGATTTATTAAAATTAGAAACTACATAACTAATTTCAATGAAATTTTGTACAGCGATTCTTTGAAACCCCAGGAATGACATAGGATAGTTTTTATCCAAAAATTCTTACGGGAACAGGATATATATGTGGGACCAAACTTATTTAGGTAAAAAAAATAATAAATGTAAATATTAAATATAGTTAAAGATCCATACCAAGTTCAGGCTCATAGTACTTCACAGGTATGCACTTGCGGTGGCACGCTCCCACCAATCGGTTATACATGTCCGACATCATCTCTATCTCCAAGTCTTGCACTAGCTGCAGCTTGGCGGGGTCTAATTGTGGTACTGCCATTATGGAGTCGTAAGTTACTTTAGAAATTACCTGAAAATAAACAAGTTGTTGTTGAATGATATTTATAGAAACTGATAGACAAATAAATTGAAAATATTTGGTATATTTCCTTATATATGTTCTATTGTAGAACATAGTATCAAGAAAACCTCCAAGTAAATAAATAATATAAAAATTACAAAATTAAATTTAATAGTACATAAGTCATTACCCAATATTTATCAAATATTACATAACTTATAGCTTAGTTAATATTAAACAGTAAATATAATTAAATATGACTTGAACAAAAAATAATTTAATGATTTTTCTAATTACAAAATTTGTATTGTAGCGGATATTTTATAATGTATGATACTAGGTCATAGGATAGCAGTATGAAATGAATTAGAAATGTTAGGGGGACCAATGTCATACATTCTTGAAGGATACTTTTTTATTTACCTACTTTTTACAATTTACGATAAACGTCTGGGTATTCTCCTTCGTTAGATCTTCTCATGCGTTCACGAGATTTCATATTCTCCAAACGTTGGTCATTGATAGAGCTTTTTGCCACCACGAACAGAGATAAACTGACGGCTGTTATTCCAAGCCTAAAACGATAAAAATACACTTTGTATTTAAAAAATATATGAATAAAATATTCTTTTCTGATAAAATGTAAGTCGAATCATAACCTCAAAATTATATTTTATCGGTAAAATAAAGAAATACTAATATCTCACCACACTTAAAAAGGTAAGGATTATGGGAATGATTACTGTAATTATTGTGCAAATAATTACCACGAAAGTGTTATTTTTCCAAATTTTCCAAGCGACATACTATTAAGAATCCAAGTGACATTGACAATATTGGTAGTTATTGCCAGGTAGCATATTTGATATTTAGTATTGATCATGCCATTCAAATGATAAATATTATTAATTACGTAACTTAAAATATATTTTGTTAAATTCTCATTTCATTTCATGTTTTTACTACAAAACGTCTTTATTATTTTTTATTCTGTAGATGATCAATTTGAAACTCATATATACTGCATCATGACAATAGTTTTATTTGAGACAAAGACAATTTGATAAATCAAAAATTGTCGTTACTGACATTGACAACAGAAGTTAAGAAAAAAATCAATGTCATAGATTTAAAAGTCAAAACAAAACGTGTACAACAAGCGAACCTAAAATTATTAGGATTTAAATCAAATAATATATAATAGCTAAAAAATAATATCAAACAAATAATAGTAAAGATGCCAAAAGCCACAAAATTGCACAGCACCGGTACGGGTAAGCCTAAAAGAATACAAAAATCTACCAAAGGTGATGATCAGAGGGATCCTGAGGAATCTACCAGAGAATTTCAATTGCAATTGCTTTGGTGTATCCAACAGTTGGAGAGGTCGTTAGCAGACAAGAAGGGAAATGAAAAACAATGTAAGTGCATTTGACATCTTTGTAACAAAAGGGAGAATATTGGTTTTCAATTGTGGTATTTACTATTTACAGTTAGAAAATTCTATTCGTTTTTCAAATTTAAGTTTGCTTTTTTTGCAGTGCAAGAAATATGGAAAGTTCTCACAGTATTAAAAAATAATAACCAGCCAATTATTAGGAAGAGACAACTGATGAGAACACATTTAGGTGACTATAGAGCAAAAATGGCAGCGGAAGAAAAGAAGTTGGTCAAAAGTATGTAAGGATCTGTATACAATTTTTTTATTCTATTAATTAACAAATTTTCAAATTCTTTGGATTTGCAATGGTTATTAATTGTATCATTTAACTATTTCTGGAGTATTTTAACATCTGTGAAAATGTATATAAGGGTAGTTATACCCTGTGGTTTCACCCTCATAGTTTGATGAAAATTACTTGAATACTTATTAGTATTGTGGTATATTAGACCAAAGCAGCGGCAAGAAGTAATTAAAACATCCAAATATATTATCTTGTCCATGTTATATGTTATTATAGCTTGTACAGTTATAATTTATGCACATGCTTTTTATTCCATAACCAATGTATTATTATGATTGATTTCAAATTATTTTATGATATTGTTGCTTAATAAATCATTGTGTTTTTTCAGTGACAAGCAAGATAAAAATTGCAGATAGTCCAGCGCAACCAAAAGCAACATTTTTAAGGAAATCAGCCTTTTTATCAACAGGCGATAATGCATTTAAGTTCAATTTCAATGTCCCACAAGAGGCAGAAACTAAAGACACAACAGATAATATCAAAAAGGATGAATTAAATAACACAGATAATAAAACTACTGAGGAAGTTAAAGAGGAAAATTTGAATAAATGCAAATTTACATCAACGGGCTCTGGATTTAAGTTTAATTTTAATGTAGATAGTAATTAATTTTAAGTATAATTTTGTAAATAAAGATGATTTTAGTAGAACATTGATGCTGCCACTTCTACATACTTCTACTAGAATTTTTTAAATTTTTTGTTAAATAAAATGGCTGCATATATTAAAATAAACCAAAACTAAACATATGGGAGAAATGATAAAATGAATTAAAACTAATAAAAGGATAAAAAATGTGAGAATGGAAAGTCTTGTTATGTGTACATGTGCATAATGTCTACTTATGCTTGGTAAAAAAAATATTTTGAGAAAAATGTTATTTTTTTGAAAATAAGACCTCTTGGCAATAAAAATAATATTATAGTGCAATAACTTGGTCCTTGTGAAAGCCTCTATGTTAAAAGATGCAAAATTTTCATTTTCTTGCATTAAATGTTCATATTTTTTTCACAAGACTGAAATTTGCTGAAACAATGTAAATATGACTGATTTTTTCATTGGCCATTTTACTTGTAATTAGCTAAACAATCGACAAATGGACAATGTTTTGTAATATAATAATAAAATCTCGTTTTAAATCTGTTTTTTATTTTACTTTTGTTGGATTTCGATTAATATAAGAGGTAGTTCAAAAATACTAGAGATCTTGGTCATAAATATATAAGTACTACAACATTAAAATTTTGAGCATACTTAGCCAAAAGCCTAGATGCTAATAAACACTGATAATATATTACTATTTTTTAATCTACCTACCTATAATTGCATGATCTACTCATAGTGTCTAAAATGTGGATATTATTTTATTTGGCAAAAAGTAATTATTCCCCCAAAATTTCGCCTTATTACTTCTAGGTAATCTCTTCAAAATTTTTGAATAGAACGATTTTGAGGATCCACCATTTGTTACGCTAACATTCTTAAAAAAGTTAACAAATGTTTTTAGTATTTATAATAATTTATTTTTCTATAACATAGTACCGAATCCTACCATGTGTACCTAATTACCGCTTTTTAACGGTTAAAGGTTTAAAAAAAACTTAGTATGATTATGGGAATCAGTAAAAACGTTTTCTATTTGTCTTCTGATCGCAAAGATTCTGATAATAATTTTCAGCAACATCTCCCTTCTCGTCTTTTTGAATTTTAACCGCACAAGCGTAGTTTTCGTAAAAGTTATCTGAATTCAGTACTGATATACCCACTGGTAACTCGTATCGATAATAATATGCGCCCCATGTCGCAATACCGAGTAATCTATTAGTGTTTTTATTAATAACTGCTCCACCTTCTACACCATGATAACCGTCGCATTTTAAATCATCTCTCCTGTATTCTTCTAAAGTACAAGAGTGGTAACATGGCACATTGAATCGACCCTTGAGATAACTGAACGTGAAAACTTCCTTGCATAGCTGGAATTGGAGGTAGATCTGAAGTTCTGTAAGACGGAATTCTGAGGATGGTGTCCTAAATTTGTGTGCACCCTGAAATAGGTAATGTAGATATTATTTGTTATCATTTTGTTGTTTAAGAATCATTGTCAAATTAAAAGTATTTTCACCACGGTCTTCACATTTGTAAAGTGGGCCTTTGTCGTCTGGAGGGAAAGGTATAATTGTCGGTCTCCTCTTTCAACATTCATTGAGCCAAAGTCTTTAAATCCTATGTCCGTATAAAATATCAATATAGAGACAGCGAAAGCACCGTATGTATTGTATTTACGCCAAGAAGTAAGAGCTGTGTTATAATAGTTTTGATCATCTAACATAATATTTGTAAGATTACTATTAAAATAATCTATAAAATAAATAAATAAATAAATATTCTATAAAAAAAACTATTGTAAGTTTAAAATGTCATTTTGATCTACTTAGGTATAATGGTAAGCATCCACACTCTTCTCGTATGCCGAAAATTTTTATTTTTCAAATAGGTACTTACTTTTTTCATAGCATACCCCACAACTTTATGAGGATCGTAAAATTTTAATTTGGAGAACCATTTATAAGCGCTATCGGTACGATTTTTTCCAAACAATTCCACGGTATACCACGTGCCCTTGTATTCTTTATGGACGACTATAAAACCGATATCGTCATACGATTGTTTACTGTTATTCATAGGGGATATAATCGCTTTAGTATTGAGTATTTCATCATTGTATATTATTCTTGTGTATGGTATATGTAAACTGGAAATAAAACTAATTTAATCTACGATTACTGACTACATATAAACAGGTCCAGGCTCGTAAAGCTGAAATGGAAATTTGTACTTAGGGTCGCTAGCAAGATAACAATAAATTTTTTTAATGCCTGATCAACAATGATCCATACAGTACAGTAAAAACCTGAATTGCCATTCTGACTACGGCTCTGATTTTGGGCTTTACATAATGTACATGAGACAAATATTGTATGGAACTAGTGCCGTAATGCAAGCTTCTTTAATTGCTCCCTGTAACCATTGATATTAAATCTATATCAACTCCTGTGACATAAAATAGCAAATGTTCTATTTAAGAATGGAGATCCCCTTAAGGGGCTTAGAAGGTATGCTCCCACACCTATAAAGGCTTTGAAAAACTCAATTCGAAATCATACTTATGAATGCATCTATAAGCCGTAATAAATATCTCTTCGTGGATACAAGCGGCGGTGCACATATGCGGTTTTTCTGAAACACGCGAGTGGATAACCCTCGCTATCCAGGGGTAATCACTTTCGGTGACCGGTATGGCGTTTACTTCATAGTTTATGAGGGAGGGAAAGACTGAAAATAATTTTAAAGTATTATTAAATGTATCCCGCGATTCCCATTGCGAGAAGTCTATATTGCAATAAGAAAAAACCATTGATATCAAAGCATTAATTCTTTTTGAAGTTTTTTGCCAAATAATCTAAGTAGAAACTCAATAAATCCGAAAACAAGTCTAAAATTACAGATTAATTTTTTTTCATAAAACAATCCAGACGATCTAACTACACCTCAAGGTCTCTAAATTTTAAAATCATTTACAATTAACTACTGTCTTACAGGTGTTTTGTAAATGTGAATCTTCTCCATAATCCCTGCGTTGCCATATTATGTCCTCAAAATTATCAATATATTCTTCGCCAAAACATACATCTATCATAAATATACAACTTAAAATAATGTTCAGCATTTTCAATAGTTTAACATTATTTCTTCATACATTATATTTATTGCTCATAGAGTAGGTAAGATCGTAAAATTTGTATTAAACTGACTTGCGTTTAACCTAGTTATTTTACTATGTACAAAAATAAAGACTATTTTGACGGCTAAATATATTTTAAACATTTTAAAAAGAGTAGTCGACGAGCGAGCAATCATAAGTGTGCCCTACTTTAGCTGTGAGCGAAGCGAGCGAGTTCTCCAGCACTCACTCTAATGTGATGGGCAAAGATCTTGTCATGCGCAGCAAAAATATTCAAGATCTTTGGTGATGGTAATGGATTCAATTATATTTATATACTAAGCAATTGTTTCTTTCCGTTAACATGTGTTCTATATTCAAAATAACCAAATGATAATTTTACATACTCTGTGGCCTGTGCATGCATTGACAGCTGACATATCGTCAATGTATGAATGTAGCAGCGTTGCCAATGTGTGGGGAATTCCCCGATTTGCGGGTAATTCGGCATCGATTGGGGAATGGTGTGGGGAATTGTGGGGATTTAGTCATATCCTTCATATCCATTAAAAATACTGATAATTTGGTTAAATCTTAGTATTTTCAATAGATATGAATGATTGATTTTCCCTAAAAAAAAAAAAACGTCATTTAAAGTTTCGTGTACTTTTATAGGTAATAGAGATGAGATTTCCAAAATCTGGGCACGGTCAAAAAAAAAAAAGGTCATCCGCACATTTTTGTGTCGTTTTTTAGGTATATATAAGAAATAATGTAAGAAATACTTGATTTTTGTTTGTGGGGAATCTTGCGGGGAATTTAATATTTTGGACCATATTTTTGCCCCAATTTGGGGAATTTAACTTTGATTTTCGGGTAATTTCGAGTAAAGGCATTGGCAACGCTGGAATGTAGTAACACAAATAAAACCAGAAATTACTTTATAATACATTTATTATTCTATATAGTTGCGTTATATTTAATAAAACAATCATTTTATATACTCTTTATTCAGAATACATATTACATAGTTTAAACGATTTCATATTTATCGGGATGGAAGGATATTTCCTGCGAGTAATCCACGGGCGAGCCGTCATCAGCCTGCACCACTTTAGCCGTGGAGAGGAGCGCCAGCGAGCTCTCCGACACCCACGATACTGTGAGGGGGAAGAAGTCGTTGGGAATGGCTGGACTTACACTGAAAAAGTACATTACATTATTTTAGATATTTTGATATTAAAGGAACAGAGGATGCGCAAGATCATTTGTAAAAAATTACTCATAAAAATATTATATAAATAATTATTTTAGTCATGTATTATTAGAAAATAGTGGGTAGATTGCAACATAAATAGATGTTGATTATTCAATTCGAATTTTTAATATCAATCAATAAAACATGATTGTAACATGGACAGAAATTAGCCTAGATACTTAGGTTAGATAAATAAAGGTTGATTAAATTATTAGTATTCTTAAGGCCATTTCACACAAGTGAAACTCAAATAAAGTGGAGTATCAAACTTTCAAAATACAATTTTTATACTAACACTTACTTATAAGAAATACGATAATAAAACCGCTGTAATTACGCGAGTAAAGCCGCGGGCAGAAGCTAGTTTTATACATAAATACACTTACGTAAACTCCAAAGTGCCAGTTTTCTGTTGCTTGTTGATCAGTGGAATGTTCCAGACCAGAGTCCTACCCTTCTGCGTGTAACTACCCTCCCATTGGTGAACCACCAGTGAAGTGTTGCCAGATCTGTGAAATAACGTGAATAAAAAAATATTAATTTATTTAGTTTTATTGGGTGTGAGTATTTTGCACTTGTTGTTTAAAACCTTAACAAATTCTTTGTTCGTTGAAATTAGTGTATAGCTATGTTTCTTTATTATATTCATATTTTTAAACAAGTTTTTTTTACCGGTTGTTTCAGTGGTTGTCCTTGAACAGTAATTGAACGAGATTTCACTTATTCTTTAAATTAAATTAACCACTACATATAAATAAAAAATATCATGTACCAGAATTAAATTTAATACTTATTAAGTTTTCATTGAGCTTATCATAAAAATGTCAACACAGCATTCAATCCAAATTTTTTTTAAATGTTTGGCCGTCAACACCTTAGGAACGACTATACTCACGGCATGGGAATGTTGATGTTCACATCTGACAGGGTCAGGTGGTCTTGTTCTAGCTCATACTCAATGTTGACGTCACACCCACCACTGGCACCTTCAGATGGCCAGCAGTTTACTGTGAAAAAAAGATAAAAATATTTAATAAATATCTACGTGACTATATAATACTATTAAAACATTCTATACATACATTCATACATCATCTATATATTTATACTAACCATTTTGTTTAATTTTAGCAAAATGTAAAATTTATTGATTATAATCGTTTGTACAAGCGCCGATATTGCAGGACCTGCACAAGGTTGCTATATAATATAATAATATAAATTATATATAGCACGCAATAAATATTTTGACTTAGGAGGCGTCCAGGGGTTCCATGGACTAAATTAGAGTAGGTATTGTTTTTTTAATCGCAGTAGTTACGATTTAAGTATTGTATTGTTAAAATTTTATTACACTTATAACTCTCAGGAAGATTGATTACTAGTCTTAACTAGTCGTAAATAAAGGACCGAACCAATTTTTTTCTTTTCTTTTCACAATAACAATCCAACGCGTTTACATAAGAAAACTACAGTTTGAAAAATCTCAC
>LQNK01000010.1:840110-863148 GCA_001586405.1 Phoebis sennae
TAAAATTGTATAAATGAGCGTTAAATTAAATTATATATAATTAATGTCATATTTTTTATAACAACTATGTTCATTTTGTAGTCTAGAGCGAAGCCGCGGGCAAAAGCTAGTAATTAATAAAAATAACAACATTTTGTATAAATTAACTTTTCTTACTTAAATACAAACATACATTCGCCCGGCCGACCCATAAAATTTAAAACGTATTATATTTAATGAAAATGTTCCACTCCATAATTATTTCTATAAATCTACATTAATAAAAATCAATTTCCGTTCGTTAGTCTCGCTAAAACTTTAGAACGGTTGAACCGATTTCACTGATTTTAGTCTTGAAATATTTGTGGAAGTTCAGGAAACGGTAAGAAATGAGGAAATTGTGAATAGAATAGTAAAAAACACAATTATTGTTAGCAGTTGTTAGGCGGCCAATGATTGTCAAGTATATACTTATTTATATTTGTAAAATAAACCCCATATGTTAAAAGAGTAACTACCGAGTTTCTTACCGGTATCTTCTCGATAGAAGCGACTTTCCGAACCGGTGGTAACTTAAAAAAATGACTATTCATAAGTACTTTGTAAAAAGTTTACATGAATAAAAATATTTTCTATTCTATTCTATAAATTTTCCATACAAATAGTTCGTGTCTGTAAAGTACGTCACATTCAAAAATGGCGGTATGAAGTTGTATAAAACAATTAATACTCACTCTTTCTGATCAACAGCAGGTGGTTTCTCCACCTTAGCCGAGGGTGTATTGGCCACGATCTTCTCACCCTCAGTTTGTAAGCGAGACACGAAGCTATCAGCATCCGTACCGCGAGAGCCGAGCTTCATTGCTGAGCGGCTTGTGCGACTGGAATAAAAAAATATTTGTAAGAAAGCTCGTTGCGAAATCTTGTTAATTTCAAAACAGGTAAAGGCTCCTACTTTGTAAAGATTATAACAAAAATAAAAGTTATTTTCTACTTTTTAGTGTGAAGTCGGGAATATTTTTTGGCAAAAAGTTATTATTTTTCCATTTTCAATCTTGTACTAAAACTATACTGTACATTGTTTAATTGAATCTAATAAACGTTTTTTTTATTTTCTTTTTATCTGTGAAGGGTTATCATTTTAAAGCTTGTCACAATTCAGTTTCTGAGTTAGAGTTTAAGAGTGTATACATCATTAAACCTTAACCGCAGAGCTCATACAGTTGATTTTCGAGGAGTTCCTTGGCATATCTTTCACATGGATAATTCACAAATCCGATTCGGGTTAGAAAGAAGACGTTTCGCATTACGGGGCAGACTTGAACCACATTTCTATGGGACCACAATGACACGACACTCTTTGAATGCAAAAATAATTTTCCAAATCGGTCCATTAATGCCGATGATATGCGGAAACTTACACAAAAAAATATGGTCGAATTGAGAAATGAAATTTTTATTTGTTAGAAATGTTGTCAAATAAAGATGTTAAAATATAAATTATAGTTTATACATTTCGTTGTCGAGCAGCATACAAAATTTTAATAATAGGTCTTTATAAATATATATCATTAAATCGTCACTTTATAAATTGAAATTTAATTGTCATTAGGTAATGGGTGTAACATAATGAGAACCAACTCCTTTTGTTTAAAGTCGGTTAAAATATAAATTACATTTAGGAGCTGTGTCTAATGAATGAAGAAAGGTATAATATTTAAGAATCTCTGAAAGTAATTATTTGGATGTAATGTTTTTACTATTACTTATTTACTTACGTCTCTTTAACAGGCGTTGCAGGTATCTTCTCGATCATGGGCTCACTGCTAACTGACGACATAGACGAACTGCCGAAACCCGATCCTGAAAATTAACTATTTCAGTCTTTCTCTCTCTCTCATTTCTCTCAATCTCTCATCCGGTAATGGTCAAATACGACCCGTGACATTACTTTGCAAAAAAATATTCTAATTAGTAGTACAATTGATCGGTAAAATAATACAGAATGTTTATTTTTTCCAAAATCAACCAATTCTAGGCTTGAAAGGAATAGATAATGTTCATATTTGCATAACTTTACTCACACGCACACTATTACTACACTTTTTATCATCCAATATAATGTTTGTAGCATACAAATTATTATGTCCACAAGTTTTATTCCTAAGGTACAAATAAAAAAAAAAAATAATAAAATAAAAAAAAAAAGTTATTGACCAATTCTTCTTTACAACACCTGTAAAAATTTGGGCACATTTTGAAAAAAAAATCCCTGTATACAGTTATCACTTACCGAAGTTTTTCGAAGCGGCGCCTGTATACCTTCCCTTGGCAGCTTCAAGCCTCTCCCTTTGTAACTCTTTCGCCTTTTCACGCATACGGTTGGCCGCTTCACGTTCTTGTGTCTAAGATTTTAATAAGATTTAAATTAAAAAAATAATCTTCTGTACAAATCACTATTAACAATCTTCAATGGATTGTCATCATATCCATATTTCTTTTATTTCTATAGTACAAAATTTTTCATATACTTTTAGTTTTTAACATCAATAAAATTAAACGTAAATATTACAACAACTTACAAATTCTTGTGTTATACTATTTTTTCAGAATTGATTACCTGTCTAACAGCCTGGTAGATTTTCTCTTCATGAGAGTCCATTTCCACGAATGAGCGCACCTGAATAAACAAGACGAAAATTATAGTACTATTTAACACATACAAATATACACACTTATAAATAATGGCAATGGTAAGAAATAATAATAAACTATGTTAAAAAATTCTTCAAAGAGTATTTTTATTCAATAAGAAAAAGTATTGTCGTTTAAATTGTTAATTGATGTATGTAGACAATTATCAATACTTATAAGCCAACAAAATTTTTAGTTAAACAAAAACAAAATAATAATAAACTTACTTGTTTGATTTGTACAATATAATATACTATTTAACAAACAATTATTAATTTACTGAAGACGGTGTTCAAAACCGATCTAATTTATAATAAATAATTGATATAGTGTAAAAAACATATGAATGTGGAACTAGTGAAGTGTTTTAATGTACAAATCAATCAAGATGCAGTTCCATCAAGAGGTAACGGTACAAAATATAAAATAAACTTACTTGTGCCAAATTAACACTCTCCCTGTAGCCCAGAGCTACAATTTCATCAAACGCAAACAACAAATTGAACGCTTGGTTCAATACTTCAGCCTCTGTCAGTTGAGTGCAGTACTCAGGTACCTGAAATTATATTTCATGTTATTTGTAACTAGCTTCAGCCTGCATCTTAGCTCAAGTAAAATTTAGATAAAAAGTACCCTATCAACTTATCCAACTTATTAGTTAGCTCAGACTATTGCCTATATTGTGTGCAAAATTTCATCAAAATCTGTTCAGTAGTTGCACATGATTGCCTACCTAAATATTCAAACTTTTACATTTATAACATTAGTAAGACTGACTGTTCCGCATGGTTTCTCTCATAGCCTTTTTCTGATAATAATTGATCTATCTCACACAAAAATAATTTTTCATAGGGATGTATACAAAGAGGATTGCACATTTACAATTAAATTTTTCAAGTAAATACAATTATGTATTACTTTTATGAAGACTTATAGCTCTACTTACAACTCTGCTAAAAAGCCGCAGTGTCTCCAAATCTTCAAGAATGTTACTTGCTTTGGTGGTTATTAGCAGCATATATAGTTTATCCAAGGGTTGATATACATATCTGAAAAATAAATAATAAAAATATGATGCAAAGAACATGGTCCTGGAGATAAATATATGGGATAAAATTCTGAACTACACTACACATTTTTGCTAGGATTCCTACTAGATTTTTTAAGTTTGTAAAGTTATAGTTACCTGACAGACTCAGTTTCTACAAATGTATGCTGTCGACCACTAGTCATAAGCTTCGGAAAAGCCGCCAACAATCCTTCTATGCGTGCTTTCGTCATCTCAACGAACTGACGTGACACCAACGCTAGAAAATTATATGTATGATAATAAATAAACATTTAAGAGGCGTTTTCTTTTGAAAAAAGGCATGATAACTCACCTTTTCCCGATTTTGTGCATACCGTAGCCGCGATAAGCACCTATAAGGGACAAAAATGTTAAAAACATTCATATAATCACTTATGCCGGAAAAATATTAACGAAAGGAAAATAATGATATTATGAATGATAATGTAATACGAAATACACATTACCATCTTGCCTCCAGGTTTATTTATCACTTAATTCACTTTTAAAACACTGTTTATTTCGATTCTTCCAAAAAATCCTGCAATTATTAGTTTTGACAGATTTGACAAGCTGACGTGTAGACTGCAGAGTGTTAAGTTTTGACAAGAAGATTTGTTTTTTAAAATGTTTATTTTGCATTTTGTGTACGTAGTTAATTTTCACTGAATTATTCATCACATCATCATCGTATTTATTATTTGAAAGGAGTTTGTTTAAATGTGATAATTACATAAAAAGCATTAGGGTCTATCGCGTATTCGTAACAATGATAAACGATTTATAATCTGTACCACAAGTTTTTGTAAAACGGTGCAAATTGCAAACTGCATTTTTATATTTGTCATATTTGTCAGAGAGGAATTGTAAGCACATTGTGACTTTTTTCGAAAATTACAAAATCGTATAATTTTTTGTATACTTCTTTTTAATAACGAGTTCGAAAATATTCTTAGTTGTTGTTCCCAATGGCGACGCTTATTATCTGAGATCGTGTAAAAAATTTATGGAAAGTGCCCATTTACAAAGCAACATACTGTGGTGAGTAAATCTTTAATTTAATGCCGTACATCGGTTTGAATACAACAGTACTTTGAGTCACATGCTCGTTTATGCGTATTGATATTATTTCGGCTAATGGTCAGTTATTTGATTTGCATACAATACATTTTCCTTACGCTTGATTATAAATCGTTTATCATTTTCGGATTATGTATTTTCAGTGTAGTACGTACCATTGTTAAATTAAATCGTTTGTTTACGTGCAGTGAGAGTTTATAGTTTAGTGAAGTTTAAAGCACATATGGAAACCACTCCATTACTTAGTCATGATAGTGATGATGAGGTAGGTATGTTTTTTAAGTCATTTACAAAAGGAACCGTATAATTTCCTATAAATTACGTAGACAACTTAGTAATTAAAGTTTTATCTATTGGTTAGGTATAAACTAGATTTTTACTGTTAAGCATGTCTCAATAGTCTATCATACTTGAAACATTCACAGTCCAGTAAGAAGTATGTGTAGAAATGAAGAAATGTGATGTCCACCGTAACCGTTGTGCCCGGGAGCCTCCGGACCGTACCACGAATGACCGAGACCCTTTGATAAAGTCTCCGGTCGTAGTACAGGAGGACCCTCACGATAATCAGAATTTAGTAAGAATATAATGTAGTTAGCACTGTACAAATTCTCATTTAGGTTTGGCGGTCAAGTTTTCATTGTGTATAAACATTTGCTGTTACGGTTTATTAGGATTCAAATATTATTCAATGGAAATGCTTGCTGTTATGTGTTTTGTATTGTACATAAGTATAAATGTGCAAAAACAGTATTTGAATGAAATTGTAAATTTGTGTATATATAGACTGTTTTTGAATAAAATCTCTTCAATAAAGCTAGTTTATTTTTTTTTCTAAACTTTCCTTAAATTAAATTTCATGCATGTATATTGATTGTATAATATTCTGTATATTGAATGTATATTTTGATACCAATCACAATAAAATCTTGACCTTTTGAATAGTTTTGCACGTTTTGTAGTTAATTTTGATGTTAATAAAATTATCAAAGTATAGACAATGGTAATACACATTTTTTTTGTTTAGGGCTATTTTAGAAGCACTTTAGCATGCCCTTTATAGTCTGTGAATGTCAATAGCATAGATTTTTTTTCTATAGTTGGGAGATATGGTGTATATAGAATGTAATTCTTACTAAAATTTATTTATTTATAACACAAACTTAGTTTAAAGATATATGTGACCCATAAGGCATTGTAACAATAGTAATATTAATACAATCAATGGGAATAGAAGGGAGATAACATAAACTAAACTAACTAAATTATAGATATTTTCTTATGTTTAATGTGGTTTATTAAACACTAGCTGAGCTTTGCGTATGTCTTCTGTTCCTGTAGGATTTTATGAATAAAAACTATCTTATGTCAAAGAGTCAAACAGATCAAATCTCCTCCTCCTCTTTTTAACATTAGTATAGATTTTTATTTAATCTGACATTTAAAATGCTTGTGGCCTCACTCGCTGTAAGGTGTTTGGAACATTGGGTTAAATAATAATATATAATAAACCATGCTTAAAATATTTTGAAAACCCTTTTTTTCAGTAACATTAACTATGTCATAAAATTTATACAATTGCAATAGGGATTTAATGTAAATGTAGTAATATAATTTATTTATAAAACATTGATAGATGTTATGTTTACAAAATTATTTATTTTTTAACAAAATATTTATTAAAAAACTAAATTAAAATAATCACGCAGGTTGTATTAAACCTTGGCATGGAACACAATATCCACAGTTTGAATTGATAAAAAATATAAAAAGCTTATTGTTACAGCAGACTGCTAATAACATAATTGCACATTCAGATGCATTTAAATGTCTTCACAATGAATCATAATTAACGATTTAAATAAACTTATTTATGGCATATAAAACATTCAGTTTAACTGAGATATTATAAATTATATAACCCCACATTATCAGTCTGTGTGATAAACCTTAAAAATATACAGGGAAAATATTTTAAGTGAGCTTTCAAGGCCAAATATGAACCTATGAGGAAAATAAAAAAATTCTGAAGAGAATGTGATGGGGTCAAAAAAAAATGTCTGTCGTGTCAGTTAGATCCTCCTAAAAATAAGAGGAGGGGGGGGGGAATAAAGAAGGGATAGATGACAGGACATATTTACACTCATGGGAGAAACATAGATACTATATAATTATGATATATTCTTGCTTAGTCTTCATGTATATTCCAATTCATACTGAAACATTGTTCAACTCTTAAAATAACATACTTCAATACAAAATAAACAAGCCATTTACGCAACTCGCCATTAAACATCTATTTTGCATGTCTATTTCGATACAAATAACACATCTTATGGCTAACATCATTCAAGATAATAGACAGATATTCTTTGATGATTATCTCTAGTAAACAATGCCTATAATCTTTGTTTCGCAGCATGTAAACAATGGCCGCGGTCAGGTTATTTGCGGCTCTGATAATTTGAGCCTGTCTGTGATTAATGCAGATTAAAAAGCAGATAATAAAGTGGATTATTGACATGCCCACAACCACACGCATATCTTATCTGTGTCCATTAAAGGAAATGAGCCAAATGGCCTGGTGTTCTTGTGCTTTTTAGAATGCATTTTAGTTTTTTTGTACAGCGACACTGGCTGGTCTTTTGTATTCTAAATTTAAAGTTGTTAAGAGTTGGTGCAGTTGGTTTCCCGCCCTTTTTATCTATGCGTGATATGCAGTGTTCAGTGATTGTATAAGTTCCGTGTGCATATTTGTGTTAATAATAATAAGTGAGATGAAAAAGAAACTATATATTAACAAACCGCCCAAAAAGGTATCTTATTTTCGTATTATATTTCTAAGAAATGATGCATGTCTGATTTTAGTAGATGACGATAAAATGTTACAAACATATTTGAGTTTTTAAAATGAAGATAATTATTTTAAATGTGTTGGCAATATTTTTAAAGGCGTTAAAAAGCTCAAAAGCTGTTGCCCTTCGCTTTTAAAAGTCCAACAAAGATCATGTAGAGTTTCAAATAATCCTCTTTATTACGTACACGTTTCGAATACTGGTAGCCCAGTATTCAATTCTTATTCTCCCAAGCACCCAATTCTTACTAAGTATCGAACTTACAAAATTAATGAAAAATATTTAAAAAACAAATATCTTTAAAAATTGAGAAAATTTCATAAAATATTTAATGTAACCTTAAACGGGTAAGTAAACAAAACCTAAAATTTTACGTTAGACTATAAATCATTTTAATTTACTAGGCCAAGGTTACCGTTAATAAGAATATTTACGTGCACACGTTGTTTCTCATGAAATTACCGATTGAATTTTTTCTTTTTAATATTTCAGTACACATCACCTTGACTATCAGAAATGTTTCTAAAATTCTTAGCTTGTATAAAAGTTTAAATAATCGATCGTAGATCGAGATTGAAATCCTATCCTAATATGTATTATTAATCCTAAAATTTGTGAGGTTATAATGTGTTCCTACAAATACTATCTGAACAAATATGGAAGTAACTACAGTAATGTACCTTATGTAACAGTACGCATATATTACATATTTATAATTCCGCACGAGCGAAACCGCGGGGAAAAGCTAGCTAGTAGTTTATATTTTTCCTTTTATCTTCATACTTCCCAAAAAGAGGTCTTTCCATCCCGTCAGTTTTTATACAGAGTCGCACCAAAGATCATCTACAAATCGCTATGCATTTATTTATTTGCTAGCTGCACGCCCTCGCTTCGCTTCGGTTATTCAACATATATTGACGTATTTCTGCTAATTTACATACAAGCATAATAAATTATATACCTACCTTTCTCATGAACTATTCTTTCTATTGTTGAAAACCGTATAAAAATCCAGACACGAGGACATGTATTTATCCAATTGAAATTATTTGTATTGGTTTACAATATCATTGTTTTACATAAACAAGTATGAAACAAGGTAAACTTGAATAATAAATCAAAGTTTATTAGCCCAAGAACCCCAGAAGTACTTTAGTTTGTACTTGACCGAATTTAATTGTTAATAGGCATTTCGAGGGTTGCTCGCAGCGTGGGCGCCAGAATTACTTTGTATCCATACAAATACGTTTTTATCGGACAATAATGATATACAAGATGTATGCCTAGAAAATAACTTCTAAAAAAACTTATGTTACGTGCAAGTATTTTCGTAAAAAATTAGACTCACGTGGCCCGATATTGTAAATTAAAATTTAAAATTAATTATCATTTGACTACCACAAGAATGTAACGCTGAAGTACATACATACTATTAAAATATACTAAACTGCTTATCTTGTCTCTGCATGAAATTCCCACATGCCTACTCTAATTCCACAGCCGTCATACGTGTGGAAAGTATAAACGCGACCTGCCTCGTTGGTCTAGTGGTTGCATCGTTGACTACAGATTGTGAGGATTCGGGTTCGATTCCCGGGTGGAGCCAAAAAAAAGGAGATTAGGGCTGCTATAGAGACTTTTTGTTAGAAAATGGAAAGTTCGGTGTTGGAACACCCTCGTGCCTCGGAGAGCACGTAAAACTGTCGGTCCTGCGCCTGATCCTGGCGTGTCAGTCTGCCGTCCCATCGGATTATGAGAATGAAGGAATATACCTGTGTTTGTGCACTTGGTTATTTTCTGTTGAAATTGGCTACCATGACCGCTATCGGTCAGAGAAACATTATTTTCTGCATAAGATATGCCGTTCTTTGTTCCAACAACAAATTGGATTGAGTAATTAAAAGAAGTGATAACAAACAAACTATTTCGCATTCAGTGTTGCCTTTTTTTTGTTTAGTACTAAGTTTATATTTTAAACTACCAACATAATGATTTTAATTAAAATAAATCACGGCTAAGTCATAACACTCAAATGACTTTGGCCTCGAAATTGTCTCTAAAGCCCCTCGACATGATTTTAATATTCAAATCTAAAGAATTTCTAGTTAAAACTAAAAGGAATTAACACTGTAATTAACTATTCACTCTTGTACCCGTTATAAAAGCTAAATGGACTTGATTAAATAGCTTCTTTCATGATTAAAATGAGATTCAACGTTGCCATTTTGCTTCCATTCGTATGCATGAACTTTTCTTATATTTTTTTGCGAGATACCTTTTATATTTTTTTGCGAGATATCTCAGATGGGGTGCGGCCGAAGACTCGAGTGAACCTGAAAGACAAATACAAACTTCAAAAGCAAATACAAAACTGTTCGTCTAGTTTGACACAACACGTCGCGACGGCTTATAATTTTCAAATTTCACTCACACAGATGCACTTGTACGTACGGGTATTTAGCGTCACTCGAGGCTTCGGAACACTCCATCTGCCCTTTATTCTCTAATCTGTGCCTCTCATATTAAATTGATGTAGAAAAACTTCAACTATCTAGTTATAATCTTGAGAATGTCCTCTTTATTGGCGTCTCGGCTTCTGTCCTGCCCAGTTAAACCGTTGTCCTACACCCCCTAATCCCCGTTGTATGTCGTAAAATAATAATATATATAGATAATATGTTGCAAGCTGTATGTAATTTCAAGTGATCGGATTTGACGCTCCGGTCGACGGATGTGAACCTTTAGATCAAACTACATTTACACGATACGGATATTTTTTATTATTTAAATAAATTTAGGCGTCTAAAAGAAGGCTATTCGACAGACGACACGTGAACGTAGACAAAGTCGGTACCCTTACCTTTTTTCCATTTATCAAGGTTTTGCACCGACTTTCATAGATTTAAAAAATAAAAGATATTTTCTACTTGTTAGAAAGTGTGTATGTTTTGGAAAAACAATATTTTTCCATTTTAAGTGCTAGTCACAATTCACATTCATACATCATTAAACTTTATCGCAAATTTTTACTGGACCACACAAACACTTTACTCTTTCAAATGCAAAAAGTATCTATAGTATATAAATAAATAAATAAATAAATAAATAAGTATCCAAATTGAACTATTTATAGTCCAGAGATATGCGGTAAGATACAAAATAAAATGTCGAATAGAGCACCTCCCCCTTTTTTCGAAGTCGTTAAAAAATCGTATATATTCAAGTATTTGTTCGACTTTCGCCGTTTCCAGTGTCACTTGGCTGCGGCTCAACAAAGCCTACATAATGAATGTTAAAGTTGAAACATGAGTGATCGTCATTATGCGCCCGCTGCAATGATGCTTGATCTGAAACTTGAACATTGAGCTTTTGTGGGACCTATTTATAGATAGCGTATATAGGACGTTAATAAACTACAAAGGACTACATTACTCTTAATGTAAGCAAAGACTGTTGACCTAATGTAAGTTGTTCGATCTGATATCTTTCTACTCTGAACTTTGTGGCAGTTAATACGCACCATGCCGCGAGCTTTCCGGCTTGCTTTCTAAACAGAAACAAACGTTTTGCATAGTTTTTCTTCGTTTAGAAACATTAATTTCGGTTAGTAAAATTAATTAAAGTAATATAATAAAAGTATAATCTTCAAACTCTGTAGTGTTCAAACAAAATATTGTATATATTATTTATAATATTAGAATAGACTAAAGTTATTTAGAAAAAAATATATAGGATACGTCGCGATTTCTAAGACGCCCCAGTCTAAGTAATTATTAAACGTTGATTAAAAATTGATACGAAGAATTGAAACGAATCGAGAACCTCCTTCTTTTTTCTGGATGTCGGTTTAGAACAATTGTTAAAAAAGAATAACAAAACAGCAGAAAAATAATTTCAAATACTTCGGTCTCAACATTCTGGACAATTACATAGTTAAGTATATAATATTTGTTAGTTGATGTGTTTGTGATAAAAGCGGTCCATTAATAAATGTCACGTAGTTTTATGGTATAGAGGTATTGACTTTACGATGATGAATCAATCGGTTATAGATTGGTTACATTAAATTGCGGTCGGCCAGTGGGTTGAATTTCGACCGCCGACCGTTAACCGCGTATATGGGTATATAATGAGTAATCATAATGATTGAATCGAAAATATAAGTTAATAATATCTCATCTTGAATATTTTGTAACTAAGCATCCATTATTCATTCAAACTCTTTAGCTTTATAATATTAGTTTTATACTAAAATCCATGAAAAAAATATCGCATTGCTTTGTACATAGCATAGGTGCGGTAGAAATATACAAATCTATATATATTTTTTAAAATATTAACAATAATATTGCATATCCATAAAGTGTAATCTAAGAAAAAAATCGTACCAGCTTCAGATACTTTTAAATTTTTTATATCTTTTTGCAGCAAAATTTTTAATTACAATAAAATACAGTAATTATTCATTTGTCGACAAGAGCGTAGCAGCTCTTGAATGAAACAATAGCAATGATGAAATAAATTTTATTACGTACTTGGATATTAATAACATTGTTTTTATTGTATTATACTCTCTTCAAAGCGTAGTTCTGGTTGTCTGTGAGAATTAAACATTTTAATTAAGTTTGAGTGTAGCAAATTGCTTTTATATTTTGTAATTTGTAGGTAAATCAATTAATTTGTAGATGACTGTACATTTTAAAATGTTTAGTTTATTTTTGGTTTCGTATCGAGAAGTAGTCTACGATCTATTTCAGGCTATCTGAACATTTCAACGTTGTATGGGCGGAAATAAAATAGGTACGGAAAATATTGAGGAAAATCGGACAGCTTTTCTACAAAATAACATAATAGCTAAAATTTAGACGAGCTATATAATCAACAATACCAACATTTTTAGTCAATAAATTTAAAGACAAAAGGTCTTTGTAGCCCTTGCTTCTAAACAAGGAACAATCTCTGCTATGGATATCCTCTCCATTTTCTTCAAAACGGCAAAACATCTGTGACACTGTAATGTTGTAGTTGTTTATGCGCTGCGGCCAAGACACATTAGTTAACATCAGGTGAACAGCATGCTGCTTGCCTGTTGTAGCATAAAAAATGGAAGACTGTATACATAAAAAAATAATAAAAAATACTTTGTCACTCAGTAAAGATACAGCTTTCTAATGATGAATGAGTTTTTGAAATCGGTCATGTAGTTTTTGTGTGAAAACATTACAAACATACACACAAGTGTTTTTTCCTCATAAAATTGTATAGATGAGAGCCATAGATGCGTTTGAACTAATTTATAGAAAACCAGGATGCCTATAAATCTTTAATCCACATGAATAAAACGGATACATAACATTAATTGAATTAAGCCGGCCCTATGGAGGCGACCCACAAACTATCTGACCCAAATTCAGGACACCATTCCGTTACAGACATCGAATATTTCTCGTCATTCCGTGTATATTAATATTTCTTCCTCATAGATAAAGGTTATGTATAGTACCGCTTTATTCGAAAAGTTCTATGATGGATGTCTTTTTTATGAAGATATGTATGGTCGCGTATAATCGTAGTTTTATTATAATACATATAGGAGTAAAAGACATCGATTAGGTCTTAATAATTGTATGACAAACTGTCATAGTAACAGGAACATATGACTTTTATGTCAAATCTCATTTAACATAAAAGTCGAGGATGATCAAGATTTGAGGATGGTATTATTCTTCCATAGAAAGGGAGGACCTAGGACTATAGGAAAGTAGTGTTAATGTCTAGGAAACAGTTAACATAACACACGACAATGATGTTTTGCCCGGGGTTTTTGATTACCGAATCCGTTAGAATTACCTTTATTAGATTGAGTTACTATTTACAGGTAAAAAGGGTGTAAGATCCAGTCGCGTATGCTGCCTGTACACTCTTTATTCATTCCTTTAACGTGTACTATTCATTCCATTTCCTCTGCTGAGACCAGCAAAACATCTGCGAAGCTTTAATTGTAACAGGTCTTTTTTGCCTATGGCTATTCTTTGCTTCCTATAAAAAATAACCGAAAACAACTAGACGTTCCAAATGTTGAAATGGGTTATATCATCTCTTTGTTAACATACGCAAAAATGTGGAGTAATATTCGCTAAAATAAATCACGTCGTGGACATGTGTATCGCGATTATGAACTGCTACTTTATTAGACTATAAAAGTAAGGGTCGATATTCCATTAGGGAAAAGTAAGAAGTTTCTCCTATTATTTCGGTATAATGAAGGTCACGAGTATGCAGTAGTCATATTTAAGTCTATATTGTTTTCTGATTAGATATAGAATGCCATTTATGAGAGAAGCCTATTTAGGCGAGCATTTTATATTGATTGCACATATTATATATTATAATCACGAAATTAAGTTTAATTGAAAACATCGATTTTGGATAAAATAGTGGAGTAAATGAATAGTATTTTTAGAACTCGAATATTATTGTCTGACCAATCTTCGAATCATAAAATTTTTAGTAATAAACTGCGGGAGGAGTTCCTTACAGTTTTGAAATTATAAATATTTTCTTGTAATTGAATCTTTCGAAAAGCACTAGTTTTCAAAACTGCTTACAAGTAACTTTAAAATATATTAAAAGCAGCTGGAGCTTTGGTTCAAAACCCAAAGAATATTTATAGCTTAAACTCAAACACCCCTATCGCCGTCAGTCTCTTATCGATAAGGCATGGAACAGTCTGGGCTCACTGTCAAGTGGTCGCCTTGGCATTCATAGCTTTTTATCAAGCTAGATGCCATATTGTAACGGTGTTATTTATGCTCTATATTATAAATACGAGGATAATGAGTGTTATTTATAGTTTGAATCCACTGACAGTGCTATCGTCGTCAGTCTCTTATCGATAAGGGCATGGAACAGCCTGGGTTCACTGTCAAGTGGTCGCCTTGGCATTCATTGCTGAGCTTCCTAACTAAGGTTTTTCCTTCATTTCCCAATTAAAAACATATTGTAGGTTAGTAACATTTATACTTTGAACATTGTATGTTATTACTGTCTCTTATCTGAACGCATTTTTAGCTGAATTTTTTATCATCCTCTTACTCATTTCAGAGAGTAACTGAGAAGTCGGAGTTTTCCTTGTAAGCCATAGCAATTACCGAATGGTGTTGTTTTAAGGACAAATCAAAAACTTATTTAATCGTTGTAGAGGAGACTATAGGAGCTCTGATTTCTACCAAAAACTAGCAAATGACTTTTTTACCTTTGTTTGATGAATGCCCTGAAAATATTTTAGCTCTGATCGGTTCAGCTTAAAATTGTTAGTTTTTTGTTTCGTATTCGTATGTGAGACATACATTAGCTTTATTTTATCGTAGAAATGTGCACAATTTGTATATCAATAAGTTGCCTTATTTACTATTATTGATATCCCTTATATAGAAAATAGCACATTTTGCTTTTCTAATTACATGGATTTTGACAATCTCGATATCAATAATAATCCGTCATTCTGTATAATCAGTAATCACCATCACAATCTAATCTAGGCAATAGATTAAACCCTTGTCTATAAACTATGGTTAGATTAGATTGTTGAATAGAATCGCATCTGGCTTAGCCGCCAGCTGATACAATTTATTTATTGGAAACCCAACGATTTTACAGTAGAGACAGACGTTTAAGGTATATACAAAGTAATTTTGGGTATATTATTATAAGGTCAAAAATATCATTAAACCAATTTAGGTACTCAGTATTAAAAACAAGGTGTGTGCATGATTTTGTGATGATCCGATTGGCGCAGTGGATTTGGCAATGGTCTAGAGCCAGGGGTCACTCCTAGTAGAGAATTATGTTGTGATGAACATTGTAATTTTCTACTGTCTCAGTGTTTATATATCTATATCATGTATGTAAAACCATTTTGCTACTTGGACTTGCTTGCTGAATCTAAAAATTCTGATTCGACAACGACATTCCTTTAAATATAATGTACCGTTTTATATTTAGTCTTGAAAGACCACTTGAAATATTCAAATACATTCGTTAAAAGCAAAAAGTCACTTCAAAATGAGTCCCATTGTCCTTTAATGCTTCTGCTACTTCATGTTAACTGCCTATTTATCTTAAAGATGGTGTCAACAGAAACTTGAATATAGCGATTTATGCAAATTATTCAGCTTTGTGTTCTAGCTTGTATGCCCTTGAAAATGTATAAATAATACCCTCATTATACTTGTTAATTTTGTAAGAAAGTTGGCGTCCTTCGGAAAGGTTAGAAATTATTTCTTTTATATGTCCCAAGTATTTTTTATGCACGTAGTGTAATGAACGAATATTTAGGTACGTGTTAATTTTAGCGATGAAAAGTAACTATAAATATGTAATTTGCATAGAGCTATTTAGTATACTGCGATTGTAAATAGAATGAAACAAGTCATGGGCATACTACAGTCTTAAGAATACATACAGTCGTTGCACGAAACTGTCACATAGATAGCGTCCCAAATCTCCTTAGATAAATGTCCACATTCTCCGTTCCTATCATGGGATACGTCTTTCAAGGATGACAAAAAATTTGTTGAAATTAAGAATAGTATCTTCGGTATGTATTGTAATATATTGCATTTGAAATGTTTCCTTAACCAAAATAAAGGTTATTTCTTATAATGAAAAACATGAACACTCACCCCCTCTTTTTTGCAAACGTCGAAAATAGTGCAACCACTTGTGTGATTTGTAAAATGTGATCATACACATTTTTTTACTAGCCAACCATGCCAAAATTTTCTATGAAATCGGTAGCAACGAGCGATTTAATATCCTGTCTTTTTAGATAGGTACCTGAATAGTTAAATCGAGATATTAATTGTATTAGTTTCTTGTAATTCCGAAGAAAATCAGTCGTTTAGAAAAAAAGAGTAATATTATTTTCGACATTTTGCTACAAACATTTAAAGCACAGCACTTACTAAATAGAAGTAAAACGTAAAACTTAAAATGAACAGAATCAGACAAAGGAGGTCATATAGCTACAAATCAATCTCATGGCAGATAACAAAAACGTAAAACGCAAGCATAATAACTTTGTAACCGACTTTTTAAACTTTATCTTTATGCAATTTCAAAGAAATGAACTATAAAACGGCAAGTTACTTTGTGAAATTAGTTCATTAATAATTAAAAGCAGCAAAAAATTTTCACGACTCTTACGATTTTCAATACTTTCCGATCAAATTCGCATTTGTAAATAAGAGGCCTGTAGTAATAAAATTTATAATATTTAAATAAACTAAAATTGACTCCAATTTCTCATCAAATATCTTGAAAACTCTAAACCATGAAATGTATGAAAAGCATACTAGTGATGGAACGGATACATGGATCTTAAATGTGGCTATCTGATATACAAACTTGTCTACAAATTGGTTCTTATCGACCTGTAGAGATTCTTTGATCACTGTTCCTATATCAAAACGAAATATATTTGCTAAGAACTTTGCATGCATTAGCGAAGTACTCAATCCTTTCAAAGGGTACTTAAACCATTAGTCTTAAACGTAATGCCATGATAGATAGTATGACATTCAGGTCGTGCTCATTATTCTCTAAACAACGGAATGCATTGGTTAATTACCGCTGCATGCGTGGATAGCTTGCTACATAGAGCGGAAAATGTACTGCATAGATGTAGTGTTACCTGCAAAGACTGATTTGAACGAGAAAATTTTCGTCTCAATTCCACGTTTGGTCTTCACCATCTTTATTTTTTTTTATAAATCCGGTAGAACGTCACTCGCATGCTTTTTTGAATGCTAGCATTTGTAAAGTAGTCGTAATGTTCATATCTCGATTGTAAATAAGAGATTGAAGTCGTTAAAATTATAGGCCATAAATCATTTTTCATTTTTGAGTGTAAATAGGCATATACACTAAGTAAATGCATATAGCATATATTATATGAGGTTAGAATACAAGTTATATTGTTATATATATTGAGCAATGAATTGTTTTATGTCACATCGGGAAAGTGGGGCATGCGGTTTACCTGATGTTAAGTGACTGACCGCAGCCCATGAACATCTACAATAGCAAAGTGTCACAGATGCCTAAAATGGATGCATGCCTATAAATGGTAGCTTTGCATAGCAACGTCTGCTTTGCCACATGCAAAAACCACAAAATTCACATAGTGTATCATAAGTTATAGAAATATTGTTAATATACTTGACTTGGGTAATAATATTTTTTATTACTCATAAGATTAGCTTGAAAGTTTAGATGTGTATTAATATAGCTATGTATAGACATGCGTGACAGAGGCAAGTAATCTTCGCTATTAGAAAGATATACGAGGTAAAAGTTAGTAACATCGCAAACATTACTACGTATTGTATACTTTGTGTACTATATGTATATGTATATGTATATGTATGTTTGGTATATCATAAGATTGCCCCGTAGAGCATGTCGATTTTTACTTCCCTTCTAACCATGTAAATTACACTATTATTTCGATGTTGCTGAGGCATTAGAGAAGCTTGTACACCAGCACCGACACTTGCAATATGTATAAGCTATCTGTGTTATGGGTTCGCGCTGAACTGTATAAAATTTGAATTTAAATACGTATAGAGCGCCTGAGTTTGAATCATAGAGGATGGCCTACGAAATCGAAATCCCATGTTATCGCTTGGCTTATAAAAATGACTCCGACTTTTGGCAATTAAAAAAACATGAACTGCGTATTCTGTACCTATTTATGAACTACATTTAGTACGAACAGTATCAAAAAGATTGGTAAAAAAATTTCAGCGCGAATCCAGCTAGTATCTACTTTCACATAAACCTCAAAAACGTACTCTACGCACTGACAATAAGGTGTATATTTGCAGTCGTGTGGCATCTGCACGATGTTCCCGTCGTGCATGTCGCTCCTGCCGCGGCGGAACGAGCCGCGACCGCCGAAGCCGGGGCAGGCGCCGGTCGTGCTCAACGTGTATGACATGTATTGGACTAATTGGTGAGTTTCTGCCATTTTTGCTATAGAAAGGTGTAAACTCCTACAACAGGGGTTCTACCAATCTTTTTCAATCCGCGACGCACTCAGGAGTGTAGTTATATGTTTTGACATGCTGGAGAAAGGTGTTAACTCCTACTACAGGGGTTCTTTTTCAATCCGCGATGCATTTATGAGTGTATTTATATGTTTTTGACATGTATTGGGACTAATTGGTGTGTTTCTGCCATGTATGCTAGAGAAAGGTGTAAACTCCTACTGCAGGGGTTCTTTTTCAATCTGCGACGACATTACGAGTTTAGTTATATGTTTTGACGCCCTAGTGTCAGCGGGGGTGAATTCTAGTTTCAAATAGGATTAACGGGACAGATAATCGGGACGCATCAATGGGGGGGAAGGACGCAACAAAACAATGAACGAAGCCTCGCCGACCCATTTTTATTATTTTCTATGTGTTTAAGTACATGTTCTGAATGTCTTGAATGTCTTGTAAACAAACGAAGCGCTAGCTATGTCACACCTTATATATTGAATTATGTACAAGTAATAAATAAACAAAATAAAGGCTGTCTACTCGGTGTAGGTACACGGCGGGCGCGGGCGTGGGCGTGTTCCACAGCGGCGTGCAGGTGCACGGCTCGGAGTGGGCGTACGGCGGCCACCCGTACGCGTTCACCGGCGTGTTCGAGATAACGCCGCGCGACGAGCGCGAGCTCGGCGACCAGTTCCGCTTCAGGTCAGCCGTAGCCTATACACGCACATGGGCGTATTTTTATATATAAGATTGGCAGATATTTGACCGCGATCAGGCCTGATGGTAAGCGGAGATGTGGCCATTAGTAAGCATGCCTGCCGAGGAGGAACCTATTCAACCTGGCCTTAAATAGACCCTTAAACTTAATAGATATGTTGTAGGAAAGACGGACGCCGGCAGTGAGTTCCACTCCTCCGCAGTCCGAATCAAAGAATTACTGAAACGTTTCCAACGAATGTAACGCGTGAGGTCCATGGTAAGAAGTGGGCTTACCGCAGCCACTTACATCTACGGAGGTGGATGTAGAATCTTTACTATGTGAGGTCTATTATAATCCATACAGCAACTTTTTAACGTGATATGAAATTATAGTGGCATAATGTTAATGGTAAAATTAAATATTATGATGTCTTTGTTATCGTTGTATCATTATTATGTACCTTCATCATAATGTATGATTTTACATTAAAGACCAATCTAAACAAGAAAAGCGGAGATGTTAGTTATAGAAGCTGTTAGTGTTGGCTAATCCGTAAAGTAATTATTCTTTTTCTACATATTTTATAAATTATTCAGTTATGATATTTATTTAACTATTTTTAGTAGCGTCGTTAGAATATGAATGAATTTTACTTGTTTGTTTCTGAATTCTAGTCTATTGTACTCAAATTATATAATGTTACATAAACTAAGAGAATATTCTATAAGTAAATGAATGTATAGTGAAGTGAGAACATTATGATTTACAGACAAAGTGTACATATAGGGTATACGGACTTCAGCGAGGAAGAGGTGCGGCGGCTAGTCACGGAGCTCGGCAAGCAATTCCGCGGCGATAGGTATGTATACTATTTTTTACTATTTTTTTATGATAAAGCAGGCAAGCGGAGCATGCGGTTCACCTGATGTTAAGCGACTGACCGCAGCCCATGAACATCTACGGCCGTTTTCAATAATATATCAAAGATTATGGATAGATTGTAATCTCAGATTAAATGACATTTGATTGTCAAAACGTCATAACAAAGGCTATCCTTCGGTATAATATTGAAATCAAAGTAAGTGCAAATAGATAGATTTGCCTGACTTTAGTAATCAAAACAAGGGATAGAATATTGAAAACGGCCGTTAATGATGTTGTAATCTGACATCGAAAGGGATAAGGAGAGGATTGAAGAGGAGACATGGTGGTATAGGAATGGGATGGGAATACAGGCCTTGGTATTTTTTAATACTTAGTTATTGGAAAATGTTATTATATTTTTTCTCTTTTATATAGATTATATCTAGATAAAATTCATTTTAATTCCGCGCGGATATTTAATGTTACCCAATGAAATTGGCGCTTTCTAATGGTATAAGAATTTTTCAAATTGGAACTGCATTACAGAATATTTCCAACTGTAAACATTTACTTTTCTTCTGGCCTGTACAACGAATTTTACTGGTCTTAAAATGAGACAAAATTTTGTATCAAAGTGAAACATAACATAATTGTAGTTCCATACTTACCATTTTTTTAAATTGCTTCTTTTTACTTTGTGGATACTAATTTCCATCAATTTAAACATTTTTAAATGTTTTCTAAGAACATATAAAGCCATAATATATTATTTGTTTCAGGTACCACCTCATGAACAATAACTGTAACCACTTCACATCCGCCTTCTGCCTGGTAAGAAATATTTCTTAATATCCAACATTGTATGCATAAAAATATATTCAAACGTTATAGAAACCTTTATTATTAAAAGCTACAAACTAAAAACAATCATATACACCAAATTCAATATTTTAGACTCGAAAGTGCTCTATTTCAGAGCGAATCTTAATGTTAATTTGATGACCCGATTGACGCAGTGGATGTGGCAATGGTCTATTGCGCCGGAGTGTGGGTTCGATCCCCACGAATAGAAAATTATGATGTGATGAACATTGTAATTTTCTACTGTCTGGGTGTTTATCTATCTATAGTATGTATGTATTAACAAAAAAAGTATGTTCAAGTAAGTTTAGTTATCGAGTATAATCTTGTGTTTGTTTTAACGCGAGTACTTTCCATATTAAATCAAAATTTTTAGCTCAGACTACTACACATTCAAACACACACACACACACACACACTGGGAGACTTAACTATTTATTTAACATCAAAAAATAGTACATATTTTGAAATACCATCTAAGTAACTTCTCTTTTTTTTTTTATTGTATCTAATATTTGTTAGACTTTGTTTAGTAACCTTAATTGGCTCTTAATGTATTTAGATAATAAGGATTGTTACTTGTAATAATGCTGTATGTTAAATGTCCCAGAATAATGATTTTATTTATTTTTACTATTTTATTTATTTCCAGGCGTTATGCGACCGAGACATCCCCGCGTGGGTGAACCGGCTCGCGTACGTCAGCTCCTGTGTGCCATTTTTACAGAGGTGTTTACCCAAGTGAGTATTTTGTTAGTTTCATATAATTTGTATACAGGGTGTTCTGTGTGGGTAGATATATTTTTTGTTATTCAAAAAATATATATGGAAATTTATAATCTCATATTAAGTAAGTTTTCATGTAGCGACATAATAATTATGTGTCTACATATTTGCCAACTTAAGTTTAGGCCACTTATATGCATAGCCCGGCCACCTAAGTAGCACAACAATAGTAAATTAATTATAAAATGTACGAGCACATAAGACATATATTATAAAATACTATATTTAAATTCATTGCTTCCATTTTTAACTCCTAATGACACATAATATGACATACAAATTATATCAGTCTATTTTCTTAACCGGAAATTTTAAAAAGTCATTGTTTCGGTTTAATTAAAAACAAATAATCTTTATTGTAAACTTATTGATGTTTTATTTTGTACTATAAAGGATATTAATAAATTATTTATTTATATTTAATCGAAAATTAAGCTAAGCCCTGCAAAATTCGACGCTTTCCACATGAATATAGCGTTCTATGTGCGAACACTGCTTCTGCAAGTCTTAAGGCTTGAATTTAAGATTTTTATTAAAACGGTACCGACTCCATTCTTGAAAAATAGCAAATAAGTTCTTCTTTTTTTATATAATCTATAGTTTTTTTTTTAAATCTATGAAAAATAAAACATTCTGTATACGCTTCGTCGCTTTATAACTCGTGTGTTTGGTGTAGGGAGTGGCTAACACCAGCCGCCTTGCAACAGTCCCTCGCCGTGCACTCGCGCTCCTCCTCGCCCGCCACGCCGCAATAGCACCGTAAGTGTTCACACTACACTACACGACACTACGCGACACTAGACGACACTACAGTACACTACACGATGCTACACTAGACGACACTACAGTACACAGTCCCTGGGCCCCATACTCGCGCTCCTCCTCGCCCGCCACGCCGCAATAGCACCGTAAGTGTTGACACTACACTACACGACACTACGCGACACTAGACGACACTACAGTACACTACACGATGCTACACTAGACGACACTACAGTACACAGCCCCTGGGCCCCGTACTCGCGCTCCTCCTCGCCCGCCACGTCGCAATAGCACCGTACGTGTTCACACTACACTACACTACACTACACTACACGACCCT
>LQNK01000010.1:863167-875178 GCA_001586405.1 Phoebis sennae
ACGATGCTACACTAGACGACACTACAGTACACAGTCCCTGGGCCCCATACTCGCGCTCCTCCTCGCCCGCCACGCCGCAATAGCACCGTAAGTGTTCACACTACACTACACTACATTACACTACACGACCCTACAATACACTAGACGACAGTCCCTGGGCCCCATCTTCGCGCTTCTCCTCGCCCGCCACGTCGCAATAGCACCGTAAGTGTTCACACTACACTACACTATAGTACACTATACGACACAGTCCTTGGCCCTATATTCGTGCTAACTTCTTGCTGCCACGCTGCTATAGTACAGTAACAGACACTATATCACACCACACTACAGGACACTACACTATACTACATATAGACACTACAGTACACTATACTACGTATACTCGCGCACCTTCTTGCTGCCAAGCCGCTATAATGCAGTAACACACTATATCACACACACTACACGACACTAGAATACACTTTACTACACTGGCCGTATGCACCTCCTAGCCCGCCATGGCGCATTAGCATTGTAAGTGTACACATTACACTACTTAACAATACATTTAACCATACTTTACTACACTTCACTACTCTACACAGTCCCGGGCCCTTTAGTCACGTTCCTCCTCGCTGCCTCGCCACAATAGCACTACTAGTGTACTCACTACAAGACACTTCACAACACACTACAGGACAACTGTAGTGTGTTGTGATGTAGTGTTATGACAATACTACATTATTTTAAACACCACACCACACTATATCAGAGAAATTGACTTTTGTCCTATATGAGGTTGACTTTCGTCCATCTGTTTACCTAATAAAACTTTTTATAAGTTCTTAACATATAGGATGTCCCATAATGTAGAGTTGATAATATTAAAAACGTCAAAAATTAAAAAATGTCAACCTTGCCTTAATTATGTTTAACTACGACTGTAATAGTCATTTGTTTATCATAGCCTGCTTGTTAGCATATGAAATTGATTTTTTTCTTAAAAATGATGAGCAGAAATGAAATAAATAACAAATAATTTATTTTTATTTTCCAGACGAGGCGCTGCACCGTTGCAGACGAACAGACAAAAGTGTTGTGCGTTATTTATATTGTATTAGTTGTAAGGTTACCCTCTAGCTAGGTAAGTGGCGCATTGTCGACAGGATATCGATGCGTTGTTTTGTATTTGTATAGAAAACATTATAATATTTCATGTGTATAGGAATCATTTTTTGTTATGTGACGTTAAAAATATGGAAAATAATACATTGAATTGTATAAAAAGCATAGATTCGTTCGTTCAATATTAGACTTTTCTGATTCATTTTCGAATTTGCAGTTGATATAGGAGCTATTTTTTAGTATCAATAATCGTGGTTTCCATAAAAATCTCACTATCATGTTATTGTAATGCGTGAATTAACCAGGAAGTTAAATACAGCATGATTATTTTTGTTTCTACGTTTATAAGACAAGAGCAACGTAAATAAATGAAGTGTAAAGTACAAATAAAAACAATGAACGGAAGAACTCTCAGTACGTTTTAAAAATGACAAAAAAATTAAATCAATGAATTTCAAGGTATGTTACTTAAATAAATAAACCTAAAAAAATTTGCGCGGTGTTTGCAAAAATAATATGGGTATAACAATGGGAACCTATATCCATTGTTACTTGCTAAAACTTGGTAATGAAGAGCTGTAAAAAATGCATTTTATTTTTATTCTGTACTCACTGATAAAAAGTTCTTCTAAACTATTTGAAAACAAGAATGTAATCTTTAGGGAAACAAATAAAAAAAAACATGAAAGTACAAAACTGACGCATCGAAATGACAATATAGAGATATACCTCGTTGTAAGGATAACTGATTATTATTAATTAAATTTTATTCTATTAAAGGGCTACCTTTAATGCCCCTTTGTCTGAATATTTTAATTTATTTTCTCATTTTACATTACTTCGGTATACTTAGATTAAAATATATAGATGTTTTGCGAAAATCACACAATTTAATTTATTTCGCACCATACATTCTTTTAATTACTTATCTTTCTTAGTAGTTACGTCTCTTCTTATTTTATCTATCTATTTCAAACAAAGTATGATATTTTATAAAGATTCGTTTAAATTGGCCCCAAAACTTAAAATATAATATTTGACCATTTAAAGACTTAAAAAGTATAACCTGTATAAGAAAATTACTAAAAATTTAATTCGTTCAAATATCTTGAAGCAAGTTAAAAATAAAAAGCATCACTAAGGTGCCTTTGAGTGACAGAAATTATTTAATTGTAAATGTATGTTCATGTATTTTTAATTAATTATAATTAATTCGGTAAGTTAGCTCGCATGACCTTACTTTATTCTACATTACAATTGGGATGATGGCTTATTCTTTATATTATTTGAAAAATAGGAAGAAAGGGACAACCGTCTTTTCATATTTTAATAACATCCTGGTTTTTAAGTTCTGTTCTAATACTTTTATTTTTTTTAATAAACAAATATATTTTACCTTATATTTGATTTAAGGCATAATAATTATTATAAAACACTTTATTTTACACAAGTAAACTAATGAAAGTATACATAAACATTGATAAAAAATAATAATGAAAAAAAAGAGGAATGAGTGAAGAAGTAGTAGTATCACTTGCTAAGTTTGTTTGAAGTTACCTACTATAACTTGGCAACAAAATTAAACTACATATTTAAATTTTGCACTATACGTAGTGCACATTTTCTATATTCCCGTATATCCTTAAATATATTACAAAAGTCATCATCCCTCTAGCTACGCACAGATCACATGGACACATCGAAGTTATTTCATTCATAATAAATGGTTGTGCCTTAAACATAAGACTAAATCACGGCTGAAGACAATAGCGGTAAGTTCTCTTTAGTTCTGCGGCTGCTCAACTGATAGTTCCTAAATTGGAAAAGTTCGTCTTGTAGTTTTGTTTGGCGGAATGAAAGGGACCTTAAAAAACTTTGTATCTGTTGTCTAATCAAAATTATAACCCCAAAGTCTCAAATTATACTGAGTTTGATATATTTTTTCTAATATAGTTAAATAACTCTACAAAAAAAATATCATTCCACATTCTTTTGACTAAATGTAGAACAAGACCTAATTTCACAAAATGTATACATTTTCTTACCCATATAAAAGTCCCTAAAGATTCACATTTTCCCTAAATACATGATTGTGTATTAATACGTTTTCTTTCATGCTGTCCAATAAAAATCGATAAGACGAAATACCAACCCACGTTTGATGACATTTTTGCTGTTTTTATCGTGTTTCGTATAATTAATAAATTAAATACGTAGATGTAGATGTCCGTCCGTTGAGATTTCTAGATTTAACGTTGGCATAGCTCACTTATAAACAATAACTTAACCAATATAATTAGGCATAACTCGTAAGAATATAATAATTTTGTTTTCTTTTAAAAGTCCGCCTTCGTCTCTAAATTTGTGTATATAAAATTACTAAAGTGATAAAATATATTTAATTCACATTAAAATATATGATAAAAATTAACACTTTCCCTGTCTCCTACAAAATTATTATATTCAAATCCTTTTCCATTAATTATAAATAAAAAATCTACTTCTAAGTGTTTCTCGATTTCGTATAAAAGTGCCATGTTGTTAAATACTATTTAAATGATTAATCCCATCATATAATGTAGTCTAACATTTTAATAACATTAGAAATACTTGTTATCTAATATCTAATGTTAGGAATAAACGGACAGATAAGCTTTTTTTTATTTTATTATTCTATCTGTTTACAGAAAACTTCTCTATGGGAATGTCATTCAAAAGTCAAAAGGTATATATAACGATATTGCAATGGTTTATGTTTACGAAATTTTTACCTACCCTCTTTCCCCGTGTATCTCAAAACATTTTTCAAGATTCGTACTTAATGTTAAACTCTATTTCTGAAAACGTGGACAGTTTGACGTGAACTAAAAATTCTTAGAGCAGAATGTTGCATGCAATTTGTAAATTAATACTAAACAACGTGCTAAACATATTTATACTTATTTCAGGAATATACCACTCGGTGGTACCTATAAATACATACTTTTGAACGGTTTTCATTGGAAAGTATTGTACTGTTCTATAGTTTAGGTGTAAATATAGAAATAATTAGGTTAACTTGACAATGCGCCAGTAAAGTGACGTTTTTCAGGAGGATAGTTTAATATCCGAAGAGCCTCATTTATTAGTTAACGATATTTATCGATTATTGGGAAAATAGTGTTTGTCTTAAATTGAAGTATGTTTAAAAATGTTATCGAGTTTGATCATGTTATAAATGTTATAATATAGGGTCTTAGGAAATTGTTCTAAATTGGACAATCTGACTTTTATGTTAAAGAGTGAAATTGTGTATTCTTTTGCAAGAAGATTCGATGTGACGATTTTTGTGATTAGGCCACAAACTGTTTGAAATTTAAGATATCGTTTTCTAATAAATACTTTTTTACGTTTCTGTTTAGTTGATTTTGAATTTATTAATTAATAAGCAACGTAAGAAATCCGAATGAAAAACGCGTCTACATATTTTTGTATGGTATAATTAATTGTGTATGAATTTCTTGAGAAATATTCTGTTTATTTCCTTGGTGTATTATCGTAGTTGGTTATCTTGATGATATGTCTATGTAAGATCGGTTTTACCGAAAAATCTAAACCTAACAATAACGTGCCACTTACATTATTTTAGTATTTATGTTGAAATTGTCTCAAAACTCTTCTTTATGCCCCTTAAAGTGTATGGTCAAGCTTATTGGCAAAATACTTTTTTTAATATAGCCTTATTTTGCTATCATAAAAAGACCAATGTGCTGTAATAAAGGTAATAAACTAAATTTATGAAATCCAATAATATTGGATTACTTGAAACAACAGTCTTTTACCAAAGATTTACTTTTTTTTAATTGTCAATAAACGGTTTACTATCTACTGTTCGCCAAATTTATAAATAACACTTTTGTTTGTATAGTATGAAATTTCCTTTTTTAACAATTAATATTTATTGCCATTTATTTTATCATGACAAATAATTTAAGGAAGTTTCATTAAATGTATTTACTATAATCGTTCATAACTGAGTTGTAGATATTTAGTTCGCATTTATTACTTTTTAATATAATTTTTGTGTGAACGGTTCTCTAAACTTAATAACATTATTTTATAGTCGATTGTTTTAGCGATATTTGTAGGTTAAATCTCTATTTTAATATGTTTACTTTGGTAGATATTCTACATTGTGTTTAACTTGGTAATTGCAGTTAAAAGAAATGAAAATAAAAGAACGACTGAAGGTTTCATAATTATTGTAAACTAAAAATATATCGGCAATAGAAGTTTTGAAAAGAATAAAAATGTATGTAAACGGTTTTCAATATGCAGTTTTATTTTCATGTATCCTTGTTACTTGAATTAAAAGATTTCATGGTAAAGATTAACTGCCTATAGAATTTAATGCAGACTAGAAATTAAATTTCTAGTTTTTTCAAATACAATTAAATATCATGATCAAAATATAAATTTACAAAAGTGTAACAATACAAATTCTTACAATTTCTAGGATTAAAAAATAAAAGACCAGTATCCTTATTCAATAAATGTAATAAAATTGCATCATTAATGACATCGGAACCTTACTCTATTTGTACACACATACTGAAGCTTTGGCCTCCCACGCATTCCTCACTCAGCCAACGAATAAACTGTCACTTTTTAGAACTAAATCCGATTACTGATTTGTCGGAATAATTCGGTAAAAATATCCACCTCATTTATCATGTCATTTATTTTTTTAAGTTCTGATAAAAACAAAATACAGAAACAGCAATTTAAATTACACGTTTTTAAGTGTATTATTAGCGTTCTAGCTAGGGGAGGTAATCTGTGATACGTCTATATAAAAAAAAACATACATCATTTTTGTCAAAACGAGAAGTCAAGTAGTCGGTCAGCTTAAAAAAAATTAACCAATAATACCGACTAATCAGTAACTGGGCTTAACAGTTAAATTCGCTTCATTTACAACACGTAAAATTAAAATAAAACCCTATTTGCAGTAGTAATGCCTTTAACAACTAACTTATCTACTCTTCGCTCATACAATATCGTTAAATGTGCCAATGGTGACTTTAAAGATTGCATTTAATATTGTAAAGAAAACGGGTTTGAAATTGTTATCATTTTTTTTATAATCATCCATGCCGCGTAAATAATAAAAAATGGATTCTTTTATACAATCAATTTATTGATAAACTCACTTTGAACTTTATCCACACTAAGCTATGGAGTAACATGATGAAAAAGATATTTTCTTAGTATCATTTTAAAACCTCAAGAAAAATAATTTTATTTAACACCTAATACTAAAATAAAAGGGGAAAAACAATATTAAAGGGCCATCGCCACATAGTCAAATCTATAATTTATTGAGCGAAGAAACCGCTACTTCAAGCGGAATTTATTTACAAATTTAAAAATCGCGTTTTACCTCTAATGAGATAAGTGTATATCCAAATACTGAATCGTTACTTGATTTAGAAAAGCTATAATATCATATTATCGCTTTTTATCTTTACTTCGTTTTGATTTTGACGTATGAAAAAAACTTTATAAGGGTGAAGGAACAATCACGACTTAAAAGGAGTGTGTTCATGTTTTCCGTTTATAGAAATAACCTTTGTTTTAGGTAGGGAAGGATTTAAAATGAAATCAATTACAGAATAATATATCGACTGTACCCTTCAATTGTCGTGGTTGAGACCAAGAGACGTGTCCCGAAACACAAACGAAAAATATCCAAAGAGATTCGGGACGCTATCTTTGTGACAGTATGATATTTAAGCTGCTTAAAGTTGAGTAACGTTTCAGTATTGGCCATAAGAGATTTATACAAAAATACAAGTGATCTGTATTTAACCGTAATAAGTGCTTCCCAAACCGACTAAAGAATTATTGTATACAGACAGACACCAAAATATTTATATATATTAAATATATAATGTTTAGTGTATTAAAATATAACACCGTGCTTAAAAACCTTGTTAAATAGTTAAATATAAAATACCATACATTTCAAAGGTACTACAAGTTTATAAATGTTCTAGTATAGAATATGCGTGTCTGTCTGTGTTAGGTGTATCAGTGCGTAGCTCGGGAACGGGTTTATTTTTTGTCAATAGCTCCTGATGTCGCGTTGGCGGCCGCCGCGTTGCCAGCACCGTAATTCTGAAATTATAGAAAAACCTAATGTTATGCTTATTTAACGTTTTAATAACAAAATTAATAAAATAAAAAATAAAATAAAATAAAAAATCCGTTTATTGCCAATCAAAAACTTAAAGAGTACAATAAAAATACAATCAAAAATATTAGGCAAAAGGGCTATATTCAGCATATGTTACGGGCATCCTAAGATGCCCGCAACGCTGTTTTTCAATATGATTTTTTTATCGCATTACAATCGATAAGAAAATCTGTTTATTCATAATGATTTTTTTATCGCATTACAATCGATAAGAAAATCTGTTTATTCCGGACAACTTAGTCCATATATACAATGTTTAAAATACATTAAAAAATAAATCAGGCCTCGAGCCTCCTTTCAGCATTTTTTTAAATCCCTATAATTTACGATATAGACCTGAAAGTTCATTTAAAAAATACACCCTGTATCACTACATAGTATACACAAAGTCGCATTCCGCGTCTGTATGTGTTTAAATATGCTTAAATCTTTAAAACTACACAGCGGATTTTGATGCGTTTTTTTCAATAGTCATAGTAATTCAAGATAGAGGTTTATGCATAATATTTGATATGTATGACATAGGTAAATGTATTAATATATGACGCGCCAACGTGGGGCGGGTCACTAGTATAATATATATAATATACTTTATACTTTGTATTGATACTTCTTGATGGAATTGCATATTACTTTTATATAAAGACAAACACATAAAATAAATTTATATATAAAAGTGATATATATAAGATAGCGTCGTCACCTGATAGTACTGCGCCCAGGCCTGCGCCTGATCAGCCGGCGTGGCGCCCTGCTGCCCGCCGCCCGCGCCTCCCGCGCCGTACTGCTGACATTCAATTAATTAATGAATGAACTCTTTATTTTATGCACCAGTAGTACTAAGTAATAATAAAAATAAAACTTAAAACTATACATAAAAAGGGCGCTATCGCTAATGAGCGATCTCTTCTAGGCAATTTGGTTAGAGAAAGAATCTCGAGTATAGAGAAAGTAAAGTAGGTTGCACAACACACAGTATAGTATTGATATAAATATTATAAGAAATATACTAAAAATGAATACAATACATAAAATACATAAAATACATACATCAATATTCAATGACACACATTATAAGACATTTCATTAGAGAAGAATTACATCGCGGTAAGTCTTAGAGCCCAAATCAAGTGTAAGTTTTCAATCATCACACTATTGAACACTTAAAACATAGGATCCTTTGACTATGTTGTGTATAGATATGAATGATATGAAAGTTTTGCACTGTTCTTGATATGTCACATCTTTCAATAATAAAAACTGCTTTAAATGGTTTTGGGAAAACTTATCAAATAATAATATGGGACATTAAGTAATATGCGAGCCTTTTTATATTACAGCATGTAATTTACCCGATCTTTAGTGACTAGAACTATAATAGAAATGGCAGTTTGCCTCGTAGCTACATCAATGTCTCACCCCTTGCCAGTTCTGTTGCTGCTGTTGCCACTGCTGCCACTGGAACCACTGCTGCGCGTTGTAGTTGGCGGGCCACTGTTGCCCCTGCTGCCCCTGTTGCCCTTGCTGCTTGTTGCCCTGTTGCCCGCCTTGTTGGTTCGCGTTCTGGTTCTGGTTTTGGTTCTGGTTGCCCCAGTTGTTCCAGTTATTCCAGTTACCCCAGCCTGCTAAAAGAAATTGTGTACAATTAATGTTTGATTCTGTTAAAATATATAAATAAAGAAATTTTCGACTCTAACACGTAATGTGATAGTATCGATCGTCCAGTATTGAAAATTGCAAATATTGATAAAAAAGTAATAAACACAATTAAATATAAAACCAATGAGCTGAATTATACTTAAAATGAATCAACCCTAACCTTAGTTATTGTTAATAAACAAATTTTAATCATATCAGTATCAGTCTACTTGAACAATATTTTTACGTGAAAATCCTAGAGAAATATAAATTTCCAAGTTTACACTCAGCTCACCTTGGTTCTGGTTGCCCCAGTTGCCCCAGCCGCCCCAGCCGCCGGCCCACTGGTTCCAGCCCTGTTGGTTTTGATTCTGGTTCTGGTTGTTTTGTCCCGGAGCCCCGTTCGAGTTCTGCGATTGGTTGTTGCCATCCTGAATGTGAAATTATTTGTTAAAAGACAGTGTAGGTACAATATAATCTAAAAAATCAAATAAAGTTGCCTTCCAGCATTAGATTGATGGTAAGTGAATATAAACTGCTAATAAGTACAAAGTACGAATATTTACGTCAAGAATTCGAATTGCCGGTTCCACGCGATAAAATAATGATCCAATAATGCAAAAAATCAGGTTCTCATGGCTACATATGAGTGACTTTTTATATAAATTATATGGTACCTTGCCACCAGGTCTGGGCGGTTGTCCAGGTCGGCTGCGGGGTCCGATCGCTTGGGAGCCTCGTTGCCACGAGCCCGACGAGTTGCTGCTCGAGTTACCGCCTGGAGCTATCGGACCTGGACCACCTGGGATTGGAATTGGAAAATGTATGACACTGAGTATTTAAAAAACATATTTGTTCATTCATATAGTGTAACTTTACAGAATAAAGCCACAAGAGTATCTCGTTACACACATTAATAACTCGACAGGTGCAGCACCAAATAATTCTATATCCTGTGATGACATCAAGGACAATGTCTTTAACGGCCGTTTTCAATAATGTATCAAAGATTATGGATAGATTGTAATCTCAGATTGAATGACTTTTGATTGTCAAAAGTCATAACAAAGACTATCCATCGACAGCATATTGAAATCAAAGTAAGTGCAAATAGATAGGTTTGCCTGACTTTAGTAAGCAAAACAAGGGATAGATAGAATATTGACAACAGCCGTATATTGACTATGTTGTTGGCGACGGGTTAGAATACATGTGTCGCCCTCCCATTTCTACCCGTAACTTTCCAACTTTCCATCATTAATCCCCTCCCTTTTCTTCAAGCCGGCAAGACGTCTGCGACACTTTGCTGTTGTAGTTGTCCATGGGCTGCGGTCATCAACTTAACATTAGGAAGACCGCATGCTTCGCTTCCCTGCTATGGCATTTAATATTGGTATATTTTTTTATAAGTAATCTCTTAATTTCCACTCACCACTGGGCGGGGGTCGTTTGTCCTGCGAGTTGGGCCTGCTCTGCGGCCGGTCGCGGTTGGGCCCGAAGCGGCTGTCCATGGGCCCGCGCGGGCCGCGGTCCTGGCGTGGCCCGGGGCCCATGGGACCCATTGGGCCCATGCCGGGACCGCCGGGGCCGCCCGGACCTCCGGGGCCGCCGGGACCGCGTCCGCGGAAGTCGCGGTCGCGGCCGAAGTCGTTTCTGTGATAATAAATAAATAATGATTATTTCCAGTCGCACACTAAGCTGTGCTATGTGAATAGATTAATATCTTTTTACACCAAAATAATAATAAAGTGAAAAAATTACTAGAGGTTGAGTGGCAGAATTATTACTGTAATATATAGGAAAAATTATACGTCGTCCACTATAACGCTTCAATATCGTGTTGGTATTTTTACTATGGATTATATGTTGTAGTCAATTAATTCGTACTTAAGACAAACATGCGCTACGCTGAAGGGCTTATTATCGGACATATAATAATAAAGCTTACACACATTTTGTAAGGTCATAAAATGTGACTATTTTAAAGATTTGATAATAGCTTCCCTGACCGATTTCGGACTAGCCAGTATAGCCATATTATAATGCACAAGTGTATGCGCAAACACAGGTGCACTCTCTATTCCTTTACTCTCACAATACGATGGGACGGCAGACCGACACGACAGAGAGATCAGGCGCAGGACCGACGGTTTTATTATTTGAACCCGAGACTCCTCGATCTATACTCAAAGATGCAACTAAAGACCAACAAGGCTATTTAAAGTAAAAAGTTTGGATTTGTAAATAAAAAATAAAAATATATATCTTAGTTTTACCTGGGTTGCGGCCACCTGTCGAAGCGTCCCGGGCCCCCGGAGCGGTCCCGGGGCGGCGCGGGCCCCCAGCGGCCGCCGCGCGCGCCGCCCGGCCCGCCCGCGCCCATGCCGCCGCCGCCGCCCCAGCGAGAACCGCCGCTGCTCCAACGATCTAAACACATCATTAAAAATACATATGTATCGTTTATTCCACCAAATTTTACAATTTATAAGATGAGTTAAAAGATGCATATGCTCTATAAGATGTGCTTAAAAAGGATCAATAATAGTTGAATCGAGAATGTTTAGCCATGTATCTAAGTATTCACCCGTGCTATTACAAAAAAAGATCCCCCTTATTTGGACAGGGGAGATAATGTTGGGAAATTGGGAGCAGGATGGAAATACAGGGCTACGGCGCCCCCGTTCACTGTACGAAACACAAAGCAATACTGTTTCATGCCTATCGATACCCTGCTCCCCTGGAGGGCGTGGTAATTACACCGGTACGATCTTGACCTAATCATGTTCACTCCCATTCTTTTATTGCTGAAGATGGTACGCAACAGAATTATCCTGTCGCCTCTTACGAGACGCACGGGTAGAAATGGCGTAGCACAAAGAATCTATTAGACGACACCTTCTCTCTACAATCTCTCTCTTCTTTGACCATATTTCCCTTTAGTCATCATTATCACTCTCCGAATCTACTCACCTCTATCTCTCCTATGGTCGCTCCTCCTGTCATCCCTGGGACGCCTTCTCTCCGCCGA
>LQNK01000010.1:875299-905381 GCA_001586405.1 Phoebis sennae
GAATACAGAAATTAGTAGCCCACGCGTGCGAAGCCGCGGGCGGAAAGCTAGTTATAAATAAGTATCGTTCATTTCACCCAATTTTACAATTTATAAGAAAGAAAGAAAGACAGAAAATTTATTCAATATCAATAAATACCAAACATAGAGAAAAATACAGACAGTAAAAGTAAAATGAGAAGGAAAGAAAATACAATGCATGATAATAAAAAGACACGTTCATATGCTCTATAAGATGCGCTTAAAAAGGATCAATAATAATTGAACCGAGAATGTTTAGCCATGTTCATGTATCAAGGTATTCACCCGTGGTATAACAAAAAAAAGATCCCCCCAATTTGGAGACAGGATAATGTTGGGAAATTGGGAGGGGAGCAGAACTGGATGGAAGAGAAATGGAAATACATACTACGGCGCCCCCGTTCAATGTACGAACCACAAAGCAATACTGTTTCACGCCTATCGATACCCTGCTCCCTGCTGGGGGTGGTAATTACACCGGTGCGAGTTTGACCCAATCGTCTAATGTTCAGCTCTTATTCTTTTATTGCTAAAGATGTTAGCAGAATTAACCTGACGACACGCACGGGTAGAAATGGCGTGGTACATGTAATCCATCGGACGTCTACAAACCACTACCTCTTCATTGAACATGCATCCCTTTTCCATCATTACTCTCCAACTCTACTAACCTCTATCTCTCCTATGGTCGCTCCTCCTGTCATCCCTGGGACGCCTTCTCTCCGCCGACCGTTGTCGCTTCGCCGGTGGAGCATCTCTCGCAGCAGATCTCTCTCTCTTCTCCTTCTCCCTCACGACTCCCGCGGCGCGAGCTTCCTTATGGTATTCCTCAATCACCGCTTTGGCTTCCTCCTCGCCTAGTTCGGGGAAGATCACTTCGTCCACCCAGCTTCCCTTTTCGGGGAGACTGAAATTGGCTGTAAAAAAAAACAATAAATTAATGTTGGCTAGATAATAATAATAATGATATAAAATTAAATGTTTAAACGGTTAAGGGCTGATTCTCTTCAATTTGTGCGAATTCAACAATGAGGGAATGTAAGTTTACCTAATTATAATTTTCATCAAATAGAACAGTAATAATGATTTATTTATTGATTTACATAAAGGCACGGCCAGTATAATAGGTATAAATATAAGTCAATATTTCATATGTTTAATGCCTTTTTATTTTAAACATTACTGCACAATTTAGCTATACTAAATTGTGCAGTAATTAAAAGTATATTAGTAAGTATTGCAATCAAGTCAATTTTTTAGAAAACAAAGATTTGTTTGTTTTATTATTATATAAATTTTTATCATTTTGCAATGTTGTTTGAGTTGTCAATAAACATATTTTCTTTCCTTCAATTCTACTAGACGACAATATTGTATCAAGTCACCATAGAGTATGTAGCATGTTTGTCACCTTTCATATCCACAACAGCCGGGTCGGGCACCTCCTTGCCGTCGGCGGTCTCCCTGGACGCCTGTCTCTTGGCCAGCTCCTCAGGTGTGGGCACCAGAGCCACGGCGATGCGCTTGAAGCCTTCGAACTCGCGCAGCTTGCGCCGTTGAGCCGATGGGTACACGTTCGTCTATAAATTTCATTATTATTATATGACTAAAATGTCAAAGAACTGTAACTTCTCCTCCGCCCCAAGGCATGGAAGCATGTAATCCTTACTAATGTTATGAATGCGAAAATAACTCTGTCTGTCTCTTCTCGCTAGACCGATTTGGATGAAAATTGTACCAATATGGTTTGAATCCCGAGAAAGGACTTAGGCTACTTTTTATCCTGGAAATCTTATATACAGAGGGTGAAACTGCGGGGCACAGTACAAGTACAATACAACCCCTAAATAATGAATATTTATTCTTTCATAACAATTACAAATTAGTATCAGGGAAGTAACCATCATATATCTAAAACGAAGTTTGATAAATCGTTTCCAAATGGGGTTTATACCCTAGAAATATGGCAGCATAAGCTAATAAATCTATATCAGTCAAAAAATATTTTTTGTTAGTTGTATGTTCATCATCTTTAGTAACTATAGATAAAATAAATAGATAACCAATCGTCATCTCACCTGATCCAATATAAAGTTCCTGCGTCTGCCCTTAGCAGTCTCCAACAACTTCAGCACACACTTGGCGCACTTTGACACCAAAGCGTCCCAACGGCCCTCGTACGTCGAACGGAACGGCTTGCAGTCCACCTGCGTAATAAACATAATTTTAATACTTACTACTATGCTTTAGTGAAACCCTAAACTAGTTCTTAAGATTAAGAGTTGTAAAATTATTTATTGATACCAGGGATATATGTTTTGTATCTCTTCAGTTGATAAATCACTGATGGTTTGATTAAAATTAAATTTAGTTTTTTATTTAAATATTAAAAAGTATTATTATATGTAGTTGTCAAAACTGTTTTTTGCTGCAATTTAAAAACATGGTAAAGCATTTGCATATATAGCAATACCACAGATTATATATTAAAAGGTAAGGTTATACATTAGTCTTGCGATTTTCAAAAATATTATTTTGATTTTACTTATAAATTTATAATCTAAAAAAATATATTTAATTATATTCATAGAATTTTTTATCTTAAACAAGGTAAGGTCTGTAATAAGATATGTTGTACTTAATAAATATAGATTTTGTTTTTATTTGTTTGAATTGAATAAGCTTCGAAACTACTGGACCAATTTGAATTTTGTACAGACTGTTTCATTCGCGGTGCTAATAATACATATTTTTAAATCGATCTTTGCTAATAGTTTAGTGTATATTATGTTAATACATACCTTCATTTTATCGAAGAGCGCGCCAGTGGACAGTATGTTGTATCGCTTGTCCGGATTTTCCGTGCAATGTTTCCGCGCCCAGTACGTCTTGCCAGCGCCGGGCATACCGACCATGAGGATCACCTGATTCATTGCTCTTGTTAATAATTTATTTATTACTCCAATCAACATCTACTTAAAATTATAACATCGATTTTTAATAGTAAAAGATGCTTATGGACAATTTTTTTGTATTCGTAAATTATAAGCTTATGGAAGACGTTTGTCGTACGCAGGTGACTCGTAAGCTCGTTTAAACAATGTAATTTAAATTAATTCTTGGCTTATTGATGGATAAACAACGAGTAATTACTCACTATTTATGTTTGTGTTAATTAAATGGCTAAAGTTTTAGATCAAGTGTCACTATCACTTTTACATAATCATTATATTTATATATTGGTTTCTATTATAGATTAGATAGACAAAGATTTTCTTAACACAGACTTATGTTCCTGAGACATCTTTGTTATACACTAAGCACCATGCTTAAAGATTTTGCTATGTATAATGTATATATTTCTTCGGTTGTAAATTTCCTCGCATATTTTCTTGTAGTACTATTACCAATGTGGCTTGTGATCGTATCTTCATCGTGTTTGCTTCTTCACAGGAGATGTTATAATCTTAAATCTTATGGATATAAGTAAATAAATAAGAAAAGCATCACCTGCCAAGAATGTTGTATTTTGCTCCCGTTATACATATTTTAACGGTATCTGTCATGTCTGCCATTCCGCCAAAATACAAAGTCGGCTTAGAAAAGTAAGTCACCTAAAAGTCAACTTTTATTGTGCACTTAACATAGAGACATTTAAAAGATACAACATTGCATACAAGAACGTTTATAATTTCCTATTAGGTGACTCGTCTACTCGTTTACCTATTTCTCAATATTTGGTGCAAATTTGCGTTCAAAAACTGAAACACTTGGTGGTGTTACCAATGAAATCAAGAATATGAGATCCAATAGGGTTTTAAAGGTGCGAATACCACAATTAATCTTTATAAATCGTTCCAATATTGGGTACAACATATTTATGATCTTCCCATTGTACAATCAACTATCCCTAAGTTTCCATTGGCAATATTTTCAGTCGGTTTTATAACAAATGGAGTCTAACTCGGAACATTGAAGTACCTTCAACCCAAGCGTTTGTTTATAAATTCGTTAAGTATTAAAAAAATACTTTTTTGATAGGTATTTTGCTGAAAGGCATTCACGTCTCCAGGTCCCAAATCCGGTTGACATTATCTGCAACTAATAGCTGTAGTACATATGGGCTAAAAGTGTCACTTAACGAAAAGTAACAGAGAGCCAAGTTTTCTGTACATATCGAAAGCTTTCCGCCTATGATAGAATTAAACTAATAATAATACTTTCATACACCTCCATATCTGTTTTTCTTCGTCATAATCTCAGATTATGCGAGTTGTTAGTGATACATATTGGTCCTTTTAACGTTATTTAATTACATTAAACAATTAAAAAAAAAAATATGTTATTTACCTGCCAGAATAATGTTTATGATTCTTAATCTATGTCTATGAGATTACTCATTAATTTATCACATTTCAAAGTTATACTACCTTCCTTCTTCATGCATCATTCTCGAATTTGTAAGTAGACAGCATCAAATTAAAAATTATATAAATCTATTTTCAGACTGTTCAAAGTATTTTTATGCACATTTCCTCTAGTTCAGCTTTTTACAAATGTATAACGAAATATAAACGAATAAGTGACACTACTACTTGACATCTCCTATTATGATACTTTCAAAATAATGAAATAATTAGGATAGATAAAGCAGCCCCAATAGCAAAATTTTAATAAATCCAGCCCATGTTGGAACATTTACTTATAAATTGATTTTCAAGAGATCAGATCCAAAATTCCTTCTGAAGTCATTTTATTTATTCTAGGTAACATTTTTATCTGTGACTACGTCTGATATCAACTTCAATATTAAATAAAATTTGCGACTTTATGCATGTTCTTAAAACTAGTTAAGAATATTACAATTATTTTGAGAGAAATATTTATTTTTCATGTGTTTATATTTAGTAAGTTGCGCCACTGTATTGTTTAAAATTACAAAATATAAATCGATATATGTACCGCAATTTATAATGGTATAATTATACAACAATAGTGGTTCAGTAGTAAAGCATTGATCTCAATCAAAAACAAGGTTTCATGATGGTATTTTAGGTAGGTAAATTTTAGTCAAACAGAAAATGTCGATGTTTTAAAACCAATAGTCTTAGAATCAAGACTATCACAGTAATGTAGTGAACCAAGTCATAATAAATACGACTTCTATATTTTTCCTAGTAATTTATACAAATAATAAAATATTAATACCTACTTTAGAATTAGAAATAATCATTCACATACATAATGTTCATTGTACCCCAATCATACTGTACCTTTATTATTATAATCTCCAATGTTCAAGCAGATCAATATAATGTTGTAGTAGTTCATAGGACTCTTGTTTAACAACTACCTTTGTAATTTCATTACATTTTATTTTAAATAAAGACTTAAGTATCGGATTAATTATTATATTACTATTATACTGCCATTTATCGATTCCCTGTATACATCAAACCCAGAAAATGTCTCCTTTCAAACTACCCTCATACATAAAATGGTGAAATACCCCGTGTCATCATAAAATATCGTCAACTATTAGTATAAATAACCTTTCAAAATCTCCCCAGTATTTTCACATAATCCCAAAAGTACTATTGATTTAATTTTCACTATAAATCGTACCTTGTATTGTTGGCAAGCCGTCGCATCGCCGGTCAATGTATAACCACCGACCGCATACGGATTCCTAGTAGGATTTTATCAAGTTTTATATAAACATACAACAATGGACAAACATATATAAATATAACTTCACATGCCTGCGTTCGGTACAACCACGCTCTCCATACTGTCACTAAATTTTAGTGGCAAAGTGTCACTATAAAGTCCCAACTTCTGATCGCTTTAAAAAACAACTTTGTAATGTCGTGCCAAAGTATCAGTTGTAAGATCCTTGTCGATATATAGGTATAAAATAAATTCTTCTGTAACGAGACAATTGCCTGAGAGCCCCATAAATATCGATTCTTCATTATAAGCTGCGTAGTCCATATGCCTAATATCTATAGTTTAAAACTAAATAAAACATTGTGTATACATCACGTCGTAGTAAACGCTGCCATATGTAATGTCTTCGTGGATATATCCAATTCTTCATATTTTAGTCACATAGTGAAAATGCGTCCTATATTATGGGTCTCGGAGACAGACAAATCTGTCAAATTTTCATATAGAGATCAATTTAAATAACAATCGATCGTTATTTCTGTGTGTAAGAAAATATTATTTTTATTTAGGTTAAAGTGAGTGCTTACCTCGCATTCGGAGTTAGTGTTAGGTCGGCGAGGGCCTTCGACCAGATCGGCCTGGCATATGAACACATAGCCCGGAACTAAACAGGCCTCAGAGCCGTCTAACTCTTCCTCGACAGTGTGTCTAAAAAGATAATTCATTCTTTTATTGATATTCCTAAGTCCATATTAATTTTTTATAATGTGATATTTTTAAAATACAAATTAAGTAAGTGAGAACGGATATTATTTGTAAAGAAAATGAAAACTGATAATATTTTGTTTGTGTGAATTGAATAGGCTCCGAAACAACTGGACCTATTTGGGAAATTCTTTTACCATTGGGGTTCTACATTAACCCTAATGAACTAATAACATTACGCTACAGGAGTGAAGCAACACGCAACAGTTAGTCGACAAATCGAATCAAATTAGTACTGACCTAATGACAAACTTGACTCTCTTGTCGAGAGTGGCTCCGTGCAACACTTGTTCTTCTGTCACCTCTGCCAGATCTCCTGTGATGACAAAATTTTCAGTCACTTTCACATAAAATAATGATCATTAATAATATGATTAGAGTTATATTGGTTTTTAATATAAAATTAACAGCAATAAATTTAATCTGTGACGAAATAAAATGGTTTAAGGTACATCTTTTTAATAACAAGATTATTCTTAGATATCGAACACAGAATTGATCCTACATAACTTTGTCTTAATATGTTTATCAATGATTTGAATATATGTTGTAAACTAGCTTTCCTATCTATCTGACTACTATCCTATCTTTCAAGTTGGATCAACCTGCACACCATGTGTAAATTTGGTTAAAATCGGTTAAGTAGTTTAGAAGTCCATTGCGGACAAACACTGACACATAATATATTGTAAATAGTAACTAAGAACATACCAGATTCATCTTTAGTTTCGGCCTTGCCATCAGATTCCGCCGGCTCTTGCTTCACTTCCAATTTCTCGGAGGACTCTTCAGCTTTTACACCATTCTCCTGTAATTAATAAATACATTTTATCATTTATTTTTCTTCATTAATTCAAAATCATTCAATGAAATAAATTACATATTTTTAATTATTAATTAGTAATTACTAGCTGAGCCCCGAAATTCGTCCGCGTAAAATTTGCTTTCCTCTACGATTTCCTGTATAAAAGCTATCCTATGTCCTTTCCTGGGTTTCAAACAATCTTTGTCCAAAATTTCATCCAAATCGGTTCAGTGACGTAGGCGGACACACACACAACAATACACAGACACACAAATAGACATTCGCATTTATAATATAAATAAGGATTATTATTGAAAATGCTTAAAGATGCTATAAAATTTATTTTTAATCTCGACATGTTTAAATTTAATGCAATTACAACAACTATTTCTTATTGCATGTTTTAAGATTAATTATAAAACATAATAACAGATATAAATGTAATTTCGCTTGCGATCTCAGTCACCACAGAATGAATGAGAGTAAATACAAAATATTGTTATACCTGCCTCATTTATGTTGTGAATATCAAACACACGACATGGTTATTTGAAAACAGGAAATGCCACATAAAATATAACGCAAATTTTTATCTTTCATAATAAAAATATATTAAATCAGGTTTGAATTTCTATACTATATTGTAATGTATTAAATTTTTCAATTTTTCAAATAATAAAATTTGAAAAATATTTGGATTTTTTTATTATTTTTCTAACATTCATATGATACTTGTGTAAGTAAAGTGGTAACAACACAATGCAAAGTAAGGCATTTGCATTTCAAATGGCAATGGCGCAATGCAATTATAATGCCAAGTTTTAATTGAAAAACAATAAATGACACTTAAACATCCACTACAGAAATATAGTTTTTGAATAGGTGTATGGGGCCCTGTGCATTGTGAGAACTTATAGTATTGTTTGTGAATATGGGTGTAAATTTTATAAAACAAAACAAAATAAAGTAGTGTGTGAGAACTTGTTTAAATTATAATTAATAACACTGTAAGTACATAATATAAGGAATAAATCCTTACTAATATTATAGATGCAAAAGTAACTTTATATCTGTCTGTTCTACACACCTAAACCACTGAGCCAATTTGGATGAAATTATGTACAGAGATTGTTTGAAACCTAAAAAGGGCAGGATAAATTTTATCCCAGAAATCCTACAGGGAATCACCAGGCTCGGCTAGTAATATATAAATCAACAAAATACTGTATTTGTGACGACCCGATTGGCGCAGTGGTTCAGCAATTGGCTATTGCGCTGGAGGGTGTGGGTTTGATCCCCACAAGCAGAAAATTATGATGTGATGAACATTGTAATTTTCTACTGTCTGGGTGTTAATTTATCTATAGTATGTATGTATTTACAAAAAAAAAGTATGTTTAAATATGTCTATCAGTTATCTAGTTTCCATAGTACAAGCTTTGCTTAGTTTGGGACTAGATGACGTTGTGTTAAATGTCCAGGAATATTTATTTATTTCCTTACCACAGCATCCTCCGACTTCATTTCCTCATCATCTTTCTTCTCCTCATCCCTCTTCTCATCTCCGCTCTTGTCCTGCGAATCCTCCTTATCCTCGTTGTCTGTGTCCATCTTGTCTTTCTTCTTGTCAGCGTCATCTCTCTCTTTCCGGTCCTTCTCTGCTTTCTCTCTCTCCTGTAAAACAAGTTATCTATATTTAAAAATATATACAGTATCGTGTTATAATCATACCATTCATTTTATTTTTAAATTGGTCCACTATTGTTATTAAACAATCTTCTAAAATATATAAAATACGAAAATTTATCTGTATACGAAATTTCATCAAAATCCGTTCTACTGTTACAGCGTGATTGACACAAAAAATTAAAACTTTTACATTCATAATATTAGTAGGATTATCTTCAAGAGCTACTCAAACAAATAAATTACCTCTCGCTTCTTCTTCTGCCTCTCCTGTCTCTTTCTGAACGCCTCCTCCTTCTTCTGCTTAATCTCTTCTTCTCTCAATCGCTTCTCCTCTAGCACTTGCTCTATGGGGACCTCGATGCGCTTGCGCACTATTTTAGTTCGCGTCAACAGATTGTACCTGTATAATTAATTGAAAACAATTCTAAAATATACTTTTTTTTTACATCATAAGGTACATTTGTATTTTATCTGAACTAGATTTATAACTATGAGAAGTATACAATACTGTAGTATCAAGTTTCCAACCCTATAAATGATAATTAAAAAAATAGGTTTACCTACATCAACTTACTACCTAATATTGAACCGTCTACTTTTAAAATATTCAAGAGTATACTAGACATTATATAAATGTAATTCCGCTTGCGATCTCAGTCACCACAGAACGAATGAGAGTAAATACAAAATATTGTTATACCTGTCTCATTTATGTTGTGAGTATCAAACACACAACATGGTTATTTGAAAACAGGAAATGCCACATACAATATATCGAAAATTTTATTTTTCATAAAAACATCTTAAATCAAGTTTGAATTTCTCTACTATATTGTAATGTATATATAATATACATTTAGTATTAAATAAAATTTAGGGCAGAAATATAGAAGGCACTTTTTCATATAACAAAACCTACCTACCTACCTACGGCAAGTTACTCCTTAATGTCGGACTGTCTACTTTAAAAATATTCAAGAGTATACTAGACATTACTATTAATACACATCAAAAATTTGAAAAGTTGGAAGAAACTGCAATGAAGACATTGAGTTTGCTTTTGTACAATAAAGTATATTTCTCAACAATAAAAATATCTCTATAAATTTAATAGTGTTTTTTTAAAAATACACTCACTTTTCATATCCCATGTTGACCTTATAGCACATGTTTTTAGTAAGTACATGTGGGAATAGGGCTCTATCGCCCAATTGAGACTTTTCAAATTCATACGCCGTGCCTAATTCTACTCCGTTCAGGGTAAAGAACACTTTGCATGGGGATGATTGAAGATCCTAAAATAAAAGAAAAACAAGTAAAAAATACAGGTAGAAATAAAGTATAATACAAGTAAGATATACAAATTAGATCACTATTTTTTAATATAGCGCGCATGGTCACAGATGACTGAAATAATAATGTTCAATAAATCTTTCTTTATACAATTTGGAAAATTCTTAATAAACAAAAGAAAATACGATAATTACATTTGATGTTGCAAGGAAACATCTACCCATATAAATTTTAATTGTACAAATGTATGACATATTTTATTTACTTAATATGTAACACAGAGATATAGATTAAATTGAAAATATGGTTTATTATTGTATGATTTGTAAGTTTGCTTGCGATCTCAAGTGTTATGGTATAACAAATGAGAGTAAATACAAATTTTTGCTATACCTGATTCAGTGTTATGTTACATATAAAATGTAACACAGTAAAAAAACTTCAGCAGGATACTAATTATTATATAATTGAATATACACTATTACTGATCCTTGAGTATTAAAACATATACAATACTCGACATAGAAACAATTTAATTTAAAAAGCAAGATAAAACAACAAAAAGCTAATAGTAATAAAGGTTAATAGTGACAAATTAAGTTTTTTTTAAATAAATAAAATAAATTAAAAATAGAATGTTTTAAAATAATTAAAAAAACTTCTTGATTGGGTATGTTTTTCTATCATACATTTAGCTGTCAAATGTAGCAGAGCAATTGATAAGACTCACCAAATAAGCACCAATAACATCCTTCTCAGTGAAGGTCTTGCCATACTCTTTGAACTCTCCGTTGTTCACCGAGCGACCCGTGTTCTCATAGCCAAAACTCATTTCACCCTCACCTGTTTAAAATAAAAAGATATATTACAAGTTAGTACTGGTCTAGCACTTATTGTACAATCTATAAAAATGAAGGAAAAACAATTAATTGAATATAGCTACTTTTATTATATTATTTGCAATGTAATTTATTTTAATTGCAATTAAAACAAAAATAAATTGATTTAATTTTATAATATTTGTCGGTATTACTATAATAAAATACCCACAATTAAGTTAAGCCTTAGAAGAAGGGACATGCAATATGTCCGCAAAACAAGGCTATATAATAATTTAAATTTTATTGTAATTCTGCTTGCGATCTCAAATGCTATAAATCAGCAAACGAGAGTAAATACAAAATATTTCTATACCTGCTTCTGTGTTATGTTACTTATTGAAAGTGACACAATAAAAATCATCAACAGGAAACATACAGCTGTATTATTCTACTTTTATTTATTACAAAAACAATTTCCATCTTAAATAAATATAAATATAATAAGTTTTTTTATAGATTAAAGTAGGATGTTTATATGTTTATAACATGCATATCACGTGCGAGACCGGGGCGGGCCGCTAGTAAAATCATATAGCTTACCTAAATGTAAGTTGGAGTCTTCAGTAGACCAGCCAATCCTCAAACCATTCGTCATAACAGTGTCTTTCTCGGATGCTTCGTTGGTCGTCACCACTGAGCCTACTCGCACCTGTGGATTAATTGTAATTTATCATAAAATTAAATTTTTAAGGTATAAATAAATCTAAACTAGACTGTCTAGACTAGATGAAAATGACTTTTTTAAGAGCTATATCCATTAGTCACATATAAAAAAATGTACAACGGCGTGTCACTTCGAAATAGACTACACCCTCGCTGAGAGCCACCACTGAGTTCAACTGGGCTGCTCTATATAGTGTTGTCTATGGTGCACGCTCACCTCGAAGCAGACTCTCTGGTTTTGCACGCCGTGTGTGGCGCGCGCTCCGGCCCACGCGTGCGCGAAGGCTCCCTCGCTGAGAGCCACCACTGAGTTCAACTCCGGCAACTCTAAATACTGATTGAGGTCGCTGTCATCTATAAATTATACAAATAAAAATTAAATTATGAAATGACCTTAAACAAAAAGTACATTATATTGTAAATTAATTATTTCAAACACAGACTATATAAATAGAAACAATGATGTTAGAATAATATCAATGGATGGCACACATCCAATCTGTACCACATCTATCACGCAAATGACATAGATTAACGACTACCTCCTCCCACATCGCGTACATAAAATTTTACTTATAATTTATTCACTTCCATCAGTTGAGGTGAAGTTTTAAACAAGACAAATGTAAGAAAATGAACTTACACCAAGAGAGAGTCACTTTGTTGTCATTTAGCTCTGGCTCTGCAGGTTTTTGTTCTACACTTTCTTTCTTTGGTAACAGGGAAACAGGCTGAAATTAAAATTTACTTTTAATTACAATACTAACATACACCATAAATGTTTTAATTGAATTTGCATTGCATTTTACTAAGGCCGTACCGATTAAAGGCTTCCATATTATTTTGATCTATCATATTAATTATCAAAAAAATATGAGATGATTTATTCTTATGTAAAAAGTGAATAGTTTTGATGATATAGACACGATTTTAGATATTATTAACATTTAGAAAAAGATACAGTTTTATTTGCGAGTAACATGGACTATTTCGAAAATCTCAATGTAATACAAGTTATCAAAAATTTTGAAAATGTATCTACAGGGTGGTGTTAGTATCTTGCATTTTGTTTATATTTTTTGTAAATTTATTGAGTAGTCTTATGAAAATTAGCATATTTACCTCCGTAGGTGGGGTAAGTATCTCATTGGTCGCTTCTATACTCCTATAATAGTTAATCCATCTCGATTTCTTTTCTTGCTTGCGTTTTAAACGCTGCAGTTTTATCGGATTCTAAAAATATTAATTAGAGCATTTGAAACTTATTTCCATTTTTATAATATCCATAAATTCTTACAAAAATATCTTTCAAAAATGTGTCTTATGATACTTTAAGTATTAAAAAATATTTGTCTTAATGGAATTTAAAAGAGAAAAATTTAATTTTAGTGTTAGTATTAAGTTTCGTGTATTGTTTTTCTTGTAAATAATTTTGTTATAGTATTGGTAGTATAACCTATATTTTAATTTTGCGCAAAAAGTGTTACTCATGTGAATGGCAAAGAAATGTAGATAAAACCTAATTCAATTTAACTTTGTGTTTTTACTGTGTCCTTTTGAATAAGTATAAATTATTTGTAAAATGGTTTTGTTAAATTTTGTATATTTGTGTTATGTATGCACAAATTAAGCTGGCAATCACCCCTTACATACTTTATATTAAAACTGCAATATGCATTTTCCTTGTCATTGGCAACTATTGTTTTTTACCAGTATACCTCATGAATTAAATAAAATAAAAGTACAAACCTTGCTGAGTTCCTCATAAAGCTTGGCATCCTCCTCGGCCTGTCGTTTCTCACGTTCGATCCTCTCCTGTTCCTTTATACGCAGCTTCTCATTTAGTATTTCCCACTCTTCTTCCTCTGTTAATTCATGTTGTCGCTGTGTTTAAAAAAATCTTTATTAAAAAGCATTACTTATTTAGTTTTGTAAAATCGTAACCAAGACAAGGACAAAATAATTTATTTATCTCCATTAAACAGAAAAACAAGCACATGACAATTACTTAATTAAGCTGCATACATTAATTATTTAGGTGTAAGTCAACATAGAATGAAACAATGCCATATTATCCAAGTTCTGAATAGAACTTTTAGTTTTTTGCTTTGCTAAAAATTTAAGTATTACTTAATTTTTTTTTCTAAATACATCCCAAAGAAATATTTTTTTTTTTTACTTTTGACATTACTAACTGGGATAACAAACAGTGGAAAAAAGATTTTTAATATTACTCAAATATTGTCTATTAAGCATGGGTTTTTCTGAAACATGTACTGCCCACAATAAATTACTTTATGGTATACATAACTTTCTTATTCGATTGTTAGAGACCAAAACAAAACAAAAAAAAAACATAGACAAAAAAAAATATGAGTACACCAACCTCCTCTCTCTCTTCATCTTCATTTTTATCCTTATCTTTGTCACTCTCTGCCACTTGTTCTGACGTATCTTGCGATTCACTCTCTTTTTCCTTTTCCACTTCAGCATTACTATCATCTTTCTTCTGGTCCACTTCCATTTGTTCTTAAAGAGAAAACACATGTTATTGTAAGCCTAACATTAATTTTAAGAGGAATATTTTGTAGTACATAAGCAGTAGGTCAAACTATTATTATCGAAAAGAATCTTCATTTCGTAAAACATAGATACAGTAACTTTCTTTTAATAATTTGAGGGTATGTATCTTCTATATTTCGGTACAATATTAGTACACAAGGTATGCAATTGTATTTATTTACCTGGTTCTTTAACATTTTCATCTTCTTTTAGTGATGATTGACTTCTGTGGAAAGAGTTGTATGGGTATCACTTTAATGAAAAATAGTAAGCGTTGCCACTTCATACACATATAACATTATCAACCAACAATAAACCTAAGTAACTTACATTATTTTCTGTATAAGATTGTCTGAAAGTAAAGTCATTTGATTGATTTCAGTGAAATATGTTGATTAAAGGATAAGTGAGACATACATTTATTATAATTGTCACGGTTCTTGTACTGATGGATATTATATTACACATGGATTAAGCCAGACGGTTTTGGACTGTTTCGGAGGCTGTTGTTTACGTGGTCAACAACAACCCACTTTTATATTACAGTGGAACTGTATATTTCACTGAAATATGTTTTATAAGAATTTACTATAAGATACTTTTTATCCCAGTTGATCAAAAGTATCTTAGCACATAATAGACAGGTACAGAAGTTTATCTAATGTTTTTTTATTAGTAACATTCAGGTTATTAACTGTTGTTTATGTACAAAAATCTATAGTGAGAACGGCACTTGTATCCAGTAAATTCATTAATTGTTGAGAATAAAACCTCAACTGGAAATAAAAACCAAAAATAAATAAAATATTTTAAGTTTTGGACAAAAAAGACAAGTCTCTCAATCGGACAACATTCACAGTCATACTGAATCAATCATGTCTAGTGGTATCACTTCTGTACCTGTCTATTTTTTGACCCTAGTCAGAGTAGTATAAAGTTTGCTCACTTGTCATCTTGGCTGTCTTCCATTTCCACATCAGGTTGAGGTTTCTCTTGCGGTTTCTCTACTGGTGGTGACTCTACTATTGGTGGTTCCTCTTCAACTGGTGGTGACTCTACCTCAGGAGATGGCTCTTTCGCTTTTGGGGGCTCTTCTATTGGTGGTGACTCTGCCACTGGAGGTTCTACCACTTTCGGTGACTCCTGGATCTTCTTGACTGGTGATGATGGTTGCTTCACAGGCTCTTTGACTTCTTCTTCTTTCTCCTCAATCACCTCAGGTGGTTCTTCTCTTGGTATCTTACATATTAGGAAATGAAATTAATGTTTTGTGCGTAAGGTACTATGTAAATTCAAACTAAATCTAATGAATTTATCATAAAGGACGACTGGTAGTTAGACAATAAAACATACAGACATAGTTTAAGTTAAAGTAAGTAATATGTACTAGTAGTAGTAAAAAAACATGTTCTTGTAATCTTCTGAATAAAAAGGGCTTTATTATTATTATTACTATTTACTTTAAGACAGTTATAAATTACCTTCATAGGTGTAGCAGCCAGCCTTGAAGATGATGTTCGTCTGGTCGTTCTAGGAGCAGGTCTCCGAGGTGTTGCCACCTCATCTGCATCTTCAGTTGAGGTATCCAGGATTGATGTGTCTGGAAGACCTAAAAGGAAAAGCCATTTATATAGTTTTATAAAAGATATATAATTTTTTAGTGTTTTATTAAAGATGTTTCCAAGATACGATCCACAGGGAAGGCCTAGATGGGAAAAACAACTTTTGACTTATCATCATAAGATGACCTTGACCTTGAACAATAAATGTAATAAATTTTAATTTTTGTAAAGTTTAAAGTCAATTTAAGGGACAAAAAGTGTAAATATATGAAATATAATTTATCTTTAAAAAAATGATAAAACTATTCTAGTGTGAACAAATCCAATTCCAATGCGATGTTGAAAATAATCATATTATGTGCATTATCACTGACAAATAAAATAATGAGCTTACAATTTATTTATAGATCTTTGATATTTAGATCCAAACAATATAAAAACCCACATTTGTAGTTTATTACTTACTATTTACCATAATAGCTTAGAAAATGATTAACAAAAGTATATCCCAAAACTTTCTACACACAAAAACTTCTTTATTCATGAAAACAAAATAAAATTTCTACACAGTAAAGCACTTAACTGTGACCAAGGCATTTCATGCTAAACATAGGTAGTTATTGTTATCAAAAACTATGTTCAACTTTATTGCAAACTACTGATAAGGATTTTGTTTGCAGTATTTTTAATTCTAAAATAATGACTTCTGTTTACTGTTTTTTAATAATGTAACTTGCCTTTAATATTGTTATTGTTATTCATTCATTGTTCAATATAATTTTATTAGCAAATATACCCAAAAAATGCAGATAAATATATCTTATAGCTTCTACAACTACAAGGTCAGGGAGAGAAATAGATAGGTCCAGAATGTTCTAATGCCTTTTTAAATGTTTAATTTAATCCACTTTAAAATATGAAATCCTAATTTGGTGTAGCAGATTCTAAAGTCGAGTCTAAAATTATGCCACAAAAGCGAAGCGGCGCGAAACACCTAGTCATTTAATTTCTTTTGGTCATATAAATTTTGTGGTGCCTCTATCACAATTGAAAATATTGATAGGCCGATAAAGAACTAATAAAACAAAACCAAAGTGTGGAAGCATTGTTTACAATTTTTATCTTGTAATGTGCTTTATGAAAACCATGATAATAAATAATAAATATCTTTCAATGTGATAATTCTGTTAAAATGTAAAAATATTTTAATGATACACCTCAATTTCGATATCCGTCTTTAGTGTAAACACTCACAATAGTAATTAATGATAATGTATTATTAGTAAACAAATAATGTGGATAGAAAATAGTAATCCCATTCAAAATCTCATTCGATGACTGTTTCATATGAAATATACAATACGCGTTCAAGGATCATGATTTGACTATAGTTGTTTTTATATAGTTTGACATTTTTTGGGAAGCGTTAACCACATAAAACATGGAGGGAGCGTCATTTTACACGTGCTCAGAAACATGTATACACATAACGAAAACGTATAAACAGTAATATATTAAATAGTTTAAACTGCAAAACAATACTTACTTTTTCCTGATTTAGCTTCAAGCGCCTTTTTTAACCTTTCCACTAATGCCGGCTTGTTACCCTTAGTATCCAAACCGAGGGCTCCAAGCTCCGATCGTAGATCAACCACTTTCATCTTAGCGGGATCCATGATTGAAACAGTACTTATCTATTTAAAGAAATGTAGTCACTATTACACAATTTAACACAGAATCACACAATTACACAACAAATGGGGCATCACTCGCAAAAAAATGCGACGTGCGAATAGAATAGCGCCAAGTTATGTTCAATATGGCGGCGGATAGTGAAGCATGTCTACAGACTTACAGAGTAGTAATCGGTACTGGATAGTGATGCATGTTCTTTAAATTTTACCGTTTATATAGATAAAAAATGGAATTTATTATATGTTAGTTTATAAAATTGGCAAATTCTAGTTATGAATGTTCAATAATTATTTAAACTGAAAAGCATGTCAGTTTACATTTTAACGGATAAAAAATGATCTAACATGACTGGGGTAAAGGTGTTTTATAATATGATCCAATTTTCCAAAAGAAATCTAGCCCGAGCCCAGCTTTCTTGTTTATATGTCTGATAGTTGTTATTATTATATATTTATTACAAGTTATATTATTACGTTATATATTCTGTAAGTTCCATTTACCGTAGGATCGACTACACAACGCACCATGATTTTCGAGCTTAAAAAAAAGTGGTTGCTATGATAGAACTCTTTTGTTTACATTACGATTTTTACATCAATTATTATATTATTTACAATTTATTTAAATTAAAGTTTATAGATTTATTTACATATTGATATTATTTCGAATCTCCATTTATTATGGCGAGAAAAGAAGAACCTAAAAGTATACTCCGTGTTAAACATCTTTTATTATTAAAATTTCACAAATTTTATTTACCCTAAATTTATATTTTTAATGTACAGTTCAAGCCAATAACGACTTGGAGAAAAAAATTATGGAGGCGTTCGAAGTATTCGATCATTCCGGTAAACAAGTAGTTGATGTTCGAGAAATAGGTACAATACTGCGTTCGTTAGGTAAGTAATAATTTCAGGATTTGCGTAATGTACATACAACTGTCTTTAAGTATTAAATCAACTTAAAAAATAACAATAATTTTTATGATTTAGGATGTTGTCCAACGGAAGCAGAGATTCAAGAAGTGATTCTTGCTACAGAAAATAAAGAAGCGACGGGAAATGTTCCTTTGGCGAACTTTTTACCTTATATGTGTAAAGTGATGATAGAGCACAGGTTAATGCTACTTTTCAATAAAAATGAGTCCTATGCTACACTTGGGTATTTTAAGATCTTTATTCGGTTAAAGAAAAAATAATAATTTGTTTTTGGTTGCAGTATCATTTACTCCAATTTTTTTTATACTTGGTTTAGGTTTTACCCAGCCAGCGCGGAAATGTTACTGGCTGCTTTCAGATACTTCGATAAAGAGGGTCGTGGGTATCTCTCGAAAGAAAGATTTGCACAACTAATGCTCGAAGAAGGAGAACCTTTTACGCAGGTAAAATAAGTTATGTCAAAGAAAAAAAAATAAGTTTGTCTTATTAAAAATAGCGAGGGTAGTTTTTAGTTCATCATAAACAATTTTTCAGTATTAGTCATCGTGTTTTCACGTGGTCTTATAAGTTATACATTAACCAGTAAATGCTAATAGCTTTGTCTTCTTCTAGATAATTTTTCGTATTTCATGTAAAACTTAGATTTTGGTACATTTTTAGGAAGAATTTGAAGAAATGATGCAGACAGCTCTTGATCCTGTAACTGATACGATAACCTACGAATACTACATAAATCAGCTAATGGTATGTATAAGTCGCGATCTATCGATTACAGATCACAAAAAATATTTCTAAGCGGCTTATGCTCGGCTTCTGTGTATTTTAAACTGTCAATAGTAGTGGATGCAATAAAGTGAACTGCCAGAATTCAGACCAAATTTGACAATGATGCCTTTGCCTAGAAACGCAAGACACTGAACATTTAGCGCTATAGCGTTTATCTTTGACTACCGGATTTGACCGATTAAATTAAATCAAAATAACCTTTATTCAAATTAACATATTACAAGCTTTTTGATTTTTTTAACCGACTTTAAAAAAAAGGAAAATATAAAGGAGGTTGAGAACCTCGACTGTATTTTTTTTAATTTTCCGATCATGATAAGCAAGTTGATGAAAAGGGTAGAGGTTATCTAGCATTACGTTATTACGCGGGTGAAACCCTAACCCAGATAGTGATAAATAAAACAACATTTTATTTTAAATTGACAATCTAATAAAACGGCCGGGTGTACAATAATTAATTATACATTAATCACAATTGAATAACTTATAAATAAAACTTAGCGACGTAAATACTTATCCTACTTCCAGTAGTCAGTTCATTATTTTCAAGAGTCCATTAAAAAAAATTGACGAAAATTAAACTAATGTTTGGATTTCATTGTACTAATTATTTTGCGCCAGTCTGCTTGCGCGTCTGGTTTTTATAGAACTGGGTGTGACAGTAGCTAATCTAGCTGAGGATCTAGTTGGAGTGGCTCGGCCAGATTCCTTCAAATTATTCAATTGATCCTTCTCTCCATTGCCTTCAGGCGTCTTTTCTCTTTTCGAAGCATCATTGGAAGATTCCTCTTCCGTATCTTTTGCATCAACTTTATTTGATCCTCCATTTTGTGACTCTGTTTCAGTTTTACCGTTTATCTTCTCAACTATTTCATCTTCATCGTTTTCACCATTTTCAGCTTTTTCTTCTACCTCCGAAATAGTTTCCAATGGTGCATCTTTGTTGGTCGCCGAATCATTTGTTGTATTATTATCAGAATTATCGTTTTCCTTCTCTTTTGTATTTTCCGTGGTATCACTTGTATTTTTGTCTGCACTTTCACAATCATGTTGTTCGTCTGAGTTTCTGATCGTAGTCAGCAGGTTAGTGATTTGTTCGTCCAAATCAGACGCAATAGACAAGCTTGAGTCGGCACTCTTATTCCCTTCTTTACTTTCAGTCTCCTCAGCTGTTTGAGTTTTGGTGGGCGTTTCACAAATATTATTGTCAGTAGTCTTCTTAACGGGAGTCTCTTTTTGCGGCGTATTGTTCACTTTTTCACTCGCCTTGATGATCATCGTATTAGCGCCTGTGAAAATGAAAAAAAAGTTCAGTAATAAATATATTTGAAATAACATGTAAAGCACTCGCTACAAATATAAGAAAATTATAGAAATAACATTTTTGTCACAAGTAAAATATTTCTTTCTACTAATATATTTTTCTAAGGAATACAAACATTTAAGGTACAATAACAGAAACAAATGAATAAGTTTCCGTCTCCTCCATAATAATTTAACCAAAAATAATGTAATAATTATGGTGTAACAAAATATTACATGCATCTGAATGTTACACCCAAGATGAATTAAAATCACTAATTCTTTTTCAAAGCAACTCACCAATGGAAACTTCGCCAGCCTCCAATATTTTTTCATATCCCTCCTTATCATTGAATCCCAACACCAGCAGGTTACCAACAGTCTTATGCTTTTTGATACTCGCTGGCTTGAATTGTTCCAAGAAGTCGTAAACTGCTTGACGAGCCGGCAACTCCGGACGACCGATAAGCTAAAAGTCATTATAATGATGATATTACATAATATAATTATATTTTGAACATTTTATATAACTCAAAATGAGCAAAAGCTTGTTCTATTATCAGTCAACAACTGTGATATTTACTGCACCAAAATAGTTAAGCTATGAAATATAATGAATTTAAAAATTTACATTTGAATACATTGAAAATAAATAAATAAAAATTCCATAGAATGAAACCCACAATTGATGAATAAAAGATATGTCACTACATAATAAATATAAATTAAAAAGCAATTGTATACTCCAGTCATGAAAAATTTAAAACATTGAGAAGAATATCTATCTACCTTCACAAAGTAAGGGAAATCAATAATTTTAGCTGGTGTCGTTGGAACCGAGGCTGTACCATTTGTGGTCACCGATGATTGTCCACTATTTGCTTCTGGAGCATCAGAGGTGTTTCCTGCTACACTATTATCATTATCATTTTCATTCATTGGTATATCTTTTTTGTCAATCCCAATTTTCTTATTCTCAGCCTCAATAAAATTCTTTGACACCAAATCGACTGCTATTTTTATTGCCTCTTCCTCAATTTTGGATTTAGAATTGTAAAACTCCTTGGTGGTATCCAACATGGTCATTATGTTCTAAAAAGGAAAATAAAATATATGAATATGTAAAACACTTAAATGCAGGGTATAGATAAATCCACTAAGACGCGTCCCACTATTCTTCTCAATTGTTGTCAGTATATGTACATGCAAGCTTCTGCTTGTGTGAAGTTTTATAGGTACTCATTACCCCAGTGTGCACATTAAAAAAATATAATTGAATTTTTTTTTTGAAATATCGAGATCATAGTAAAATATTTCCATATTCAAAAATTGGTGGGGCATGTCGTTGTGGATGGCATTATGAATAGTAGAGTAAGATAATTACTTACTTGTTTGAATTTAGGCAACACCTTCGGCAACCTCTCTTCCAACAATGCATCCATCAGTTTCGAGTATGCCTCAGCCTTTGCAATATTTTTTTCCCAATTCTTTATATCTTCTGTGCCTTCTTTCGGCATCTGGTTGGTTTCAACCACATTTGCATTTGCCACAACGTCTTGCTCCGTTAAATCAACGACATTGTCCATTTGTTTTAAAATCGTGCTAGCATTATCTTTATTCGCGAATGCAGTTTTCACCTGAAATAACAATAAACAAATGCTCATATGATAGAATGTTTCAAATATATTTAACAGTCATAATTAGTTATGGTTTAAACTTACGTGTTCAAAAATTTCGTCCATCTTTTGACTAAGCAATTTAGTGAGATTTGATTTAAAATACTTCCTTGGATTCTCACAATTTTCTGAAATTCAACTCGTAAATTAATAGACGGATCAAACAAACACAAATTATCATACTGAAGAAAATGAGCGGTTATGAGAATTTTTATACCAAGATACGACAATGTTTATAAATTTTTGTGTGGCAGATTTACCATTGAAAAACTATTGTTTTTGAATGGTCAATCAAAAATGAACGAAGAGTTCATAGCGGCATTCATTATTTTATTCCAAGAATTGAGCTTATGTAAGCCATTCATTGGAAATAAATTATAAAATGAAGACATAACTACCTGTTTCAAGGCATGATATTTCACCCAGGGACGAAAGGTTGTAGGTCTGAGCTTTTTTGCCGAGTTCTACCAATTCGGCATCGGTCTCTTTGGGATATTTTTTGCGATAATTAGCAACAATATCCGGAACGTGGCCGATCGCCTGACCGGTCATAACATTGCGAATCCGACCTCGGATTATCTGTTTAATCATCTTAAGAATATAGTATGTCATGGAGGTATTGATCAAATCCGGTTCAATTTGTTTAATATCCTTCAGAATTGAACCCAAAGCCAATTCTAATCGACCATTTACTTGCGCGGAGGGTTTAACATTAGGTTGTAAAATATAGTTTTCTTCAACTATTGCTTTAGGTGGGTTTACTTTTTGGGATTTTTGCAGGTATACAGTTTGTATTTTTTGTTTGGTAACTTTTGTCGGGTTGAAATCTTTGCGTGCGGGCAGAGATTTTTTTGGGGGTGGATTGAAATTCTTTCGAATTTGGGGCTTTGGGTTTTGCGGGAAACTTTTTGGTGCGTTCGTGTAAAGACCCAGGAGGGGTTGGGGTTTGGGATTGTGGTAAGGTTTTGGTCTAGGCTCAACAGTATTCTGTTGCCAAGGTTCAACTCTTGGAGGCTGTTCGTATCGCCGCGCGGGCATTGGTTCAACAGCCTGACGTTTATTGCCTTGCTGTCGGTAGTAGTTGGAACTATAGCCATCCCTGAAAGAGCTTTGGCTATAGGAAGTGGAAGGTTCTTGTTGGTACTGCCTCTGAAAATTAATTAAAAAATATGGATACTGTTAGTGGTGTTATGATTGATATTAATATGAAATTCTGCTATAATATAGCATAATTATATTAATATATTTGGTAGCTAATACTTATTGTATTTGCAGAAACTATTTCAGAAAACACATATGTAGTGTATTTCCACCAAATGGATGTATGACAACTGTATATAATTTTTCAAAACCAACAGAACAGTTCAAAAAACAACCACAGAATAATAAGTATTCACAAAATTTCAAAACCCAAAATGGTTTAGGACTCATTGCATCACAATACATACATTTTTGATACATTTAGCAATATTTAAATAAAATAATGTTTATCCAAAACATATTCCAGTTTTTTTCAAATAGTATAGTCTAGTATGAAAACACAGTATTACTACTGGAAAATATATAGAAATGTAAGGCTAAAGAAAAGTAAGCCATTAAAATATATTTTTAGAACAAATATAAAAAACACGAGTGGTGACGATCTTTCTTTATTAAAGATCAAGCAAATAAACATTTTTATCCCATATCAGGTCATTCAATTGAAATAAGTAACAATTCTTTGTTACAAAAGGACTTTTAAAGAATATTTGCAATTTTTGACAAGAAACATACCAGATCCTTCAAAAATGAATTTTAACCATTATATTCATTATAGAAGTAAAAATAAAATAAAGTTGAAAGGAGACACACCAAGAGAAAGAAAAAATATAATTTTTCATAATGACATCATAGAAATTTCAATTGCTATCACCGATTTTATATTAAATTACACTTAAATGATTTCAAATTGAAAATGAAGAATCAATTGTTATAACTCAGAAGTTATAGTTTATAACAATAAGCCCATTGATTAACATTAAAGATGTTTTACCTTCAAATTGAATTCTCGCTCACGATTGAGCAATTCATGCTCCTGTTGAATCATGTCTCTCTTTCTCTTCAAAATCTCCAGTTCTATATCCAATTCCTGTGAAGAGATTGTTTCCATTAGTTTCTTTTTGTTCATCACAACTTTTCATAATTTGAAAAAAATGATTTTACAGTTACATTAAATCTGCTTTGGTTTAATAATAATGGAATTCATGAGATCTAGTTGAATATCCTGATCCAGATTGTACAAACAGGTTTACAGGTAGAGCTCTATTTCGTTAAAACCTTGAAAGAGACTTTGCTTATTAATGTTCTTTATTTTAAAGTCAATCTTCTAACTAACTAACGCGTTGGATTTCTTAAGTTGGACGCTGAGAAACATAAGAGACTGGAGACATCAATTATACTAAAATAACGCAGACATTAAGCGTAAATTAAATTATCGATTCAATGAAATCCCTTTCAACGTCGGTTTTCGTTTAAACACTTTTGAATCATATCAAACGAATTTTGAGATTGGCGATGCCATTATGTAGTTCTTTTATCGACATCTACTACATAATTTACTTTTAAAATGACTTTTTCAAACTTTGATAATAAAAGAATACTTACTCTTAGATGGCTTGTCATTAAAGGACCGCCTTGCGGCTGCGTATTCCTCTCGCGGCCATTGCCTCTCTGATTTCCTCTGAACGAACCGCGTCCTCTCATATTTTAGGATTTAAATCACGGGATACTCGACGATCGATTAAAATAAGGCTTTGGTAAAGCGTCACGTTAACACGAAGCTGATTATTTAAAAAAAGTTTCCGTCGATTGCCAAGTAGCAACTAAACTACCGCTATAAAGTTAATGCTATACGTTAATGCGCTGATGCATATACTCTTTGATACATATAAACCCGAAACCCAACCGAAGCCGTATGATTTTGAGTTTTGCCTTTTGACGTTTTATGATTATGACAATTGACAACTATCATAGAGAATATATAATATAATAGAGTTTATCTAGATAAACTGATATGTAATAAAAATAAATTTATGAATGTAGGAAATAATAAACTCTTCTTTTAATGACAATTGAAATAAACTTAATATACATTATTCATTTTGATATGTTAACAAATATTTATATATTTCAATAACGATTACAATAAATCTAATTTAAAAAAATAAAGTATTTTTTTTACAAGTAGTCAAATTCGAATGCAGATTATCAATTACTGTTGTCTCTGTCCAATATAACATCTATTTCTTAAGCTCTATGATAGTTGTCAATTGGCTTAATTGATAATTCATAAAAATAAATAAAATTGTACTATGCATATAAAAGAAGCAATGTGAAAAATTGACAAAAACATATCGATTGAAAATCATATTTATTGTTATCAGAAATGAAGTCTTTTTGTATTATAGTAAGGTAGAAATTAGTAAATTTGTTTAATCATTTTTTCACCTAGCATAAATTAAAAAGAAGTTGAACTATTCAACGCTAGAGGGCGATATTATAAATTCATTAAATTGGTCTCTAACTCCTTTAAAATAAATGTTATAATAACGATACAGCCATTTGTCATCCAGTTGTCACTTTGCTATTCACCCAGTGATTGATCGTGTCGATAACTTCATATCGATATTAGTTGAATTTCCACCATTACAGAAAAATAATTCAAGATAAATTCAAGAACTCCAAGGGGGTGAGGTCGTGGCGTCAATCCTTACTAATTCCTTACTTAATTTGTATTATAAATGCGAAAGGAACTCTGTCTTTCTGGATGTCTATCTCTTCTTCAGGCCACCACTGAACCGATTTGGATGAAACTTTGTACCGATATAGCTTGAACCCGAGAAAGAAAGCCCTTTTTATCCTGGAAATCTCACGGGAACGCGAAATATACGTAAGTGAAACCGAGGGACAAAGCTATATATATATAGTAATATAGTAATTAGTAATAATAAAATGAAACGAAAAAAAAAATAAATTCAATGACATTTATACAAACTAAGAAAAATTACTTTTTATACGTAAAAATAAAGGAAAAGTTTCTCATTTAACGTCACTTCTTTATATTTTGGTTTTTACTTCGTGACGATATAATAATAATAATAATAATAATTTACTTCAATCGCCAGACTATAAAATTGTTCAGTATCTACAAACTGAATGTTATTGTCCCTGAACAAAATAAATTTCAACAATTGTCGCTTTCACTGTTTCATATTCTTCTGTCACAATTCTAAGGACACAAATGTCATACTGCTAGTTAGAAAAGAACAGCTCAAATGTTTAGGCATTGATATGTTTGCTGCACATCAATCGAATGTTAATGCAACAATTTCGACACAATTGTGACACAATTTTAAGCATGTTTTTCCAATTCAGTGCGCTTAAGCCAGTGACACAGTTTACCAGAAAATAACCTACTGGAAATTAAAAATTTTGATTTATAGAAGTTACCAAAAGTACTAAAGCCTTTAGCGAACTAAATGACCTGCATCTAACCCTGTTCCCATAGCAACATACCCGTGTGTTTGATAACCATCCCATTCAATATCTCGATGAATATTCAGCAACGTTGCTAAAAAGTTATATCTTGTTGATGCTGCCTTAAGCTTTAAGGTAGTGAAGGATTCTGTGGTAAATCCGGGACTTTCATTTTGAGTACCACTTTTTTAAAGTTCGCGGATGAGGTAGGCACGTATTAAAAATCCTTCGTACGTAATCATAAGCACGAGGTGAATAATAATTTAATGTAAATGCAAAACTTCGAAGTTGTGGTGAAAACTTTTAATCTCTTTTGTTTGTTATTTGAGTAATCATTTCACGAACCTGCAATTAAATTTTTAAATTAATTAACACTAATATTATAAAGAGGAAAAATTAGTTTGCTTGTAATGAATAGACTCAAAAGCTTCTGGACCAATTTAAAAAATTCTTTGCATTCGAAAGCTATATTATACACGTATAACATAGGCTATATTTTATAGACTTTATATACAACACAATGCTACATGAGCGAAGCCGCGAGGATCAGCTAGTTTCCTATAAATTTCTGGGTGTCCTAGTGACAAATTACCTCTAAATTAGTTTCATTCAAGCACACAAGACTTTCGCTTGTCGTGGCAAACTTTTCTTGTAATGATGTTATAAGCTCTTCCATTGTTTTTATTTTTTTATTTAGTCTTTTATTCCGGCAATGTAAGAGGTTGATTTTACGATTTTGTTTTTTTATTTTACATTGAGCATTCTGTAATATTTGTCTAAATTTTATTTTTGTGGATAAATAAGTAGGACTGTTTGTTGGTATCGCTGGAATAAAACTAGTTACAGGTAGCGTTTCTTGGAACCGTTTTCGGGAAGGTCCTGGCTCAATTACTTCCGAATCAATTTGATCCTGTAAAATGAAAGTTTTTTATTTATGTGACCAAGCAAAAATAAACTTTTGACAAATTAATTATACATGCCTGAAAGATTACAATTTTTAGAGACGGAATTGCGGTTTTATTTAAATATCTATATCCTTTTTTTGAAATATCTATATATCTTTGTTCAAAATGCTCAGAGCATATGGTGCTGTATTTGGATGGCATCCAGTTTAGTCTTCCCGTAGCATCTATCCATTTTTCTTTTATAGAAGGATCATTAGGAAAACTGCAATTTATGTGAAATATTTTTATATTTTGTTTGGCAGTTTGCAGCGTCACATTTTATACGATGCTTCAAAATCTTTCGTATGCAAGTCTAATGCTCTTTTGGCCGATATTATTACGATATGGAAACAATTTACAATATTAATAATTTCATTTATTTATCGATAAAAAATTGTCACATCCCTCAACGAAATATCTAGAACATATATCAATTATCATTATTTAAGGTTCATAATAATGTAAATTATATACTTTAAGACGCTACAATTAGGTAGATTTTAGTTTGATAAACAAGAAAAAATTACTGGTTTTCAGAAAGTTTTTAATTTTATTGTAAGTATTAAAATAAACTTTTATATTTACCGGTGATAGGATACATCGCCGTGAGACACATTTTTGTTCCTGCTATGGTTTTTACAATTAATAATTGCACAAAAAGGCATGATTTTAATATTTTATTTGTAATGTGTAGACGTTATGTCACTCAGAGACGGCAATTGTGACTGGCCCGATACGGTACATCGACGCAAACTTGATACGTGCAAGCAGCGGGCACTTGCACTTGTTTTTTCTACTCCGCGGTTGGGCCACAGATAAAGTATACAGATGTCCCGTGTCCAGGAATTTTACTTTGACGTCCCCGAATGAAAAAAATATTAGTTTTTTTCACAAAGTTACGTTAAGGATGCAAAAGTCAAGTAATCCAAAACGTTTGCTTTAATATACTCTTTTTTACGCTTTTTGATTTTAAACTTTATTATGTATTAAATAGGGATGACAATAAAATGGGGTTGATATATGGGGGGATGACTAATTTACGCGACATCTTGAAGAGTTTTACTAATAAAAACAATCTACGCATTCAGGTGATCGTTGACACTAATAGACTCTAATAAAAAACACTTCGTTAAAATGCTTTCTTTTAAAACCGCTTTTTTATCGAGCAATTCTAGTCGTACAAGTATCGCCCGCGGCCCGTGCCCGTTTCTTAATTCTTTCATGTTTTGTTTTTGATTCGTAGAGGATGTAAAATAATAAAAACTCATAATAGCAGTTCATAACAGCTCTGAATCTAACTTTAATATAATAAGAAAATTTTGTGGGGTGATAGACGTGAAAGTGAAATTAAATATTTTAGGATATTGTGCAATAAATATTTGTCTAATTTGTCAAAACCTAATGAATGTGTTAACTGATAAAACCTGTATTATTAATTGTATTGAATCATTTTACAATAATATTGTAGATATTTTACAATGTGCTTCAATAGAGAGTAAGGAATCTGTGTATGATGCAAGTCACAGAGGATTGGGTTCGGGTTTATATGCATCAACGCATTATCGTGTAGCTTATACTTTAAAGCGGTAGTTTGGTTGCTACTTCTTCTTTTAGTTTAATGGCTTCCCATCGAAGCGGTTGCTACTTGGCAATAGGCGGAAACTTTTTTGAAATAATCAGCTTCATATTAATGTTACGCTTTAGCAAAGCCTTATTTTAATCGATCGTCGATTTTCCTGTGATTAAAATCATAAAATATGTAATACTTACCTATATCCATTTATTTATCTAGATATATGTAAAAATAGGAATAAAGTAAATTCAGGCGATTGAGATACTTTTATATCCACAAAGAAAAATAATACAACGTCTCCCTTAGGTTCGCAAAGTTTTCCTTCCAATAATGTATTGCTAGTCACTAACATTGTTAAATTTTAAACATGTCTTAGGTGGCACCGAAAGATGTTTATGATATAGCAGATGAGCAAGAAGCTGAAAGAAAGAGGCGTGAAGCCGCAGCGCCTAAGAAAAGACGCGCTTCCTCTCTTCTACGTGCTGCTCAAAATTAACTGACCGTTGAGCATTGCCTTTAATTGCCCTTGAAATATGTAACTTTATGTCTAGTAGTGTAGCATAAAAATGTTATAAAATTGTGGTAAATCTTTATAGATTTATATTAGTTTATTTCTCAAAGATGTGGTAGTTTTTTAAGTTATAGTGGTGGACAGTGGTAAAAGAGTAATAGTCAGATATAGATAGTGAAATAAAAATACCGCCATATTGAAAACTAGGATAATATGTATTAGTCATTATAA
>LQNK01000010.1:908938-922265 GCA_001586405.1 Phoebis sennae
ATATCTCACCTTAATCATAATATGCCTCAGTTCATACTCCAGTATGCGCGTTGTGAGCGCGTCAAGTTCGCGCTCGTCTTTGGGTAAACATTCAGGAAACAATTCTTGTATAGCGGCATCAGTTTCTTTCTTGATTGCTGGAAGATTTAAATGTCCATATGAAAAAATTTATATCAATACTTATACAATATTTTATCTTATGTAGTAGAATGGACCTCCAAGTAAGTTTTAAAGAAAACCTGTGACAGGAGGACCCGCTCTTCCTTAACTAGAATTTATTGTTATATTTATTTTCATCACACCAAAATGGCATCAATAAATACTGATTACGATTAAGAATACGATTATGAATTTCAAGGGATGGGTTTACAAATAAAGTCCAAGAATAGAACTAGCTCAAAAGTGAGAGTGATAAGTTTCTAAGGAAAAAGAAGTGTATTGAGGTTGTGCCTATGTCACGTGTATAAGTTGTAGGTACGCAACAAAATGCACTTCGATTTGCGGCGCATCCCTCTCAAACGTGCGCGGTTCAAAGTTCTCACGACTCACGTATCGTAAATAATTATTTTATCCTTTAGCTATCCAGTACCATAGTTTAATTTTTGAAGAAGCCGATAAATTCGGAGCTATAATGCCAAACTTGTTTGCTCGATTTTGTTATCATTAGGTTTTTGGATGACAATCAATAAATCTTAAAGACATATTCACGTCAAAATATATTATGCAACATACATAACATACTACATAAATCACAGAACATAACAAAACATAGATGCTTTGCGTTAGGGTTCATATCAAATAGGGCAGCAACTCAGCAAATTCTGCGCCAAAGAGTGGCCACAGGGCTGATTTTCAGCGGATTGCTTGCTAGATTCCATCATTTTCCGTCAATGAAACATTTATGAATATTTTAGAAAGCACTAAAGCATTTTAATCATGTTCTGAGATAAGACACGCAAAAATAACACCCAAGCTTGTCAATGGACAATTACAACCATTCTGAAATAAAAAAGCTAAAATACCTGCGTCGTTATTTTGTTCCTTATCATCAGTCTTCTGCCTTTCTTCAGACTTCGCTTTACTCTGAGCGTCGACAGACCTCTTGACAATTTCTCGACGTGCTTTTGTTTCTAGACGACAAAGAATTAAATTACTAATATTAGTCAAACTCGAGTTTCACTTCTGTACATATCTATTTTGTGCTGAAACCTCACCTGAATTCTTCTGTTCAACTCTCTTGACCATTTGTTTCCTTGCAGGCAGCGGCTTAGTGGGATACTTTGTTGGCGGTCTACGCGAAGACGCTGTAACAAACCAGGAATGTGATGTGTTAAGATAGTTATACAGAATGAGATGCAGAATGATATGAGAAAAACATGCAATAACATTTTTTGCCTAATTGCCTAATGTAACTAACGTAATGTGTGGAAAAATATCGCAATGAATTTTGAACAGAAACAAAGAGAACTTTGTTGAATATAAATGCAATAAAATTAACAAAAACTCAAAAAATTAAAAACAAACTTGTAGATATAAAAAATGGTGTTGAAATTATTTAGTACTGATGACAAAGGGAAAACCTGCAAACCACATTGTTGAATAAATTTCATTAGGGAACAAACACAGCATTACAAAAAATTGTGTTTACTTTATTGATATTCCTCCAATAGAACAACGTGTCCCATCCAGACTTAAAACTTAGAAGAACAAAATTTCTTTGAGCGCAAAATATCACCTGAATATTTAGACTACAGTAGTCCTAATCAGCGTCGTATGGATAAAAACTTACACAGTTCTTAACAATTAGCAATTGGTTAACAGTCAAATCTATGTTGACCACGTTGCCTCCTGCCAAAACTAAATAAAATGGAAGTACATCTTGGACATACTGCTAAAATAAAAACGACAAAAAGCAACCATTTCATGTTTTATGCGATGATACCTTGAAAACATACGTCTATTTTTTATCTTAGAGGAACACTTCCGTACTGCACTCCTATAAAAAGTAAAGATTACCTTATGACAAAGAAATCTTAAGGTACAGATGTCTCACTAATCTATCTTGCTTACCTAGACCGTCAAACGTCGATATTTCAGCTAACGAAATCCCAAAAAAATACTTGTACTGGTGTGATCATCTCGCTCATTTCACTCTATCTTAATAAATAATCCATAACACAACGAACACCAATAGATATACACTTACGAGATAACATTTAATAGCAGATGAAGAACAGCATACATCCAGAATGAAAAATATTTTAAGCAGACTTAAAACTACCTCCGTCTTTGAAAAACAATACAAAATATCAAGTGCCCCAAAATATTTGTCCGTAAAAAATGTTTTGTTATAGACTCTTACCAGATCTGGGTACGTCTTCTTCCATTTTGAACTCTTCAATAGAAAAGCAAGCCATTTCAAAAAAACTGCATCCATCCTGGACTATTTTGGGGCTTCTTAATGCGACGATTTCTTGCGTCTGTTCTCAACCCGAAATAGATATGAATCTGAAACGAACTGGACAACAGATTGAATCGAAGTACAAAACAATAAATACATACGTGAATATAAATTGAAAAAAAAGAAAAAGGAAAACACTCACCTTCTTGCTATTAAAAGGAACATCTTAATTCTCAAGTGACGTATAATGATGTGAAGAATTGAAAATACTAGAAATAAAATATGGTGAATAAAACTAATGTAAGATTAAAAATGTTAAAGGAAGATATAATAACTCGATAACGTATATGAACGGTCAAATAAATGGTATATAGAGAATTTATTGACTGAAAGAAAACCGAGTTAAGTAAACAACATCATCAACTGTCAGAACTTTATAACTATAAATAATTATTTAATTTAGCGTACATGCAGTCCTGCAGCCTTCTTCCTGTTTTTTTTTAAATCCCGTATCTAAGTCTTTATTTTTCTAGATTAAATTTTATTATATATCTTACTTTAAATAAGTTTTAAATTATCGTTAACCATTTTCTTTTACAAGTGACTCAATTTTAATGTTAACCTGAAAACCGATAACATAGATAGGAGACACCAACTTCAATGAAACTATTCTATAATCCGGTCACAAATGTATATTAATATTAACATAAAGTTACACAAATAACTAAAATATCTCCTTCCACAACATACATAACGAAAAATCTTGCTTATGTTCTACGATAAAGTAAACAGAACATTCTCGCTTAGCCTAATCGAGACACACTACATCATCATCACTGTCGTCACTCCCAGATACCAAATCCATATTCGCTACAACATATGAATCGCTTTGTTCTTCTTTGTATTTGTTTAATACCTCTTCCAGTTTTGTGTGCGAATATTCCGATTTCACACAAAGCGTTTCAAAGTCCGCCCCTTCGCCAACGTAATCCAACTGGTACTTAAGATTGACTACAGTTTCCACCGACTCCATATCCATTTCAACAGCAAGCGTCGCCTTTTGCGTATTCTTATCAAAATTAACTTTGACGTATTTCCACTTGTGGTAATTGATTCCCTTTACCCCTTGATTGCCGTGCCTTAATCTTTCAACTGCAAGAGCAGCATTTTGCTCACACGGTAAGTTAATGAACATTTTAATGTAACGCGTATCTATATCATCGGCGCCCATGACGACGATAGGTTGACGATTAACGTCACCTAAATTTAAACGTAAAAGCCACTGCTTGGACTCACTGTTTTCGGGTAAAACCCCGAAATAGCCCGGAGTCATGAATCCATATTTTGTAAAATCAGTCCTACTGCTACCACCCGATTGATGATATTGAAAAAGTTTGTATATAATGCAGTCTTTAATTTTTCGAGCAATCGGTAGAGCGATAGGCTTATCTCCTTTGAGGCAGAATTTTATGACATTGGAATCTTGGTGGATAGATGGCATTGGAGCGTTTTGTGGTGCAGGCAGAAAACGTATAGATGGCTCCTTCAAACCGGCATCGAAAGCGTCCTTATCGACAGCCACGGCTTTTAGAAAAACGTTGACTTTCTGGAGCTCGAAACTGAGCATCATTTTGTGGTTTTCCAAAGCGCGGGCCGACGACGGCGGCATATCGACGTATATGCGTGTACCTTTAGCGGTAACGATCTTCTTCACCAGTTTCCACTTACCTACATTGACGCCCTCTAAAAACCTGTTCTGCAATTTAAGTTTTGTCAAAGGGTCAATATTACGACATTTGGAGTGACTCGGTAGCCACACAGCGGCACGTTCATACCACAACTCTTCTTTAGTATAAACGAGAACGTTAAAACCTTTTAGTTCGCTGAAATCCAAATTAAGAAGCCAATCTCTGGACGCTTCATCATTCGTGACTACTTCATAACGGAAAGGGCTCTGTAAACCTTTCAACGTAAAGTCTGGAGCCCAGCCCTGTGAATCTTGGGTTACATTCAGCATTTGTTCTATCAAATGTTCTTTCAGAGTTTTTGCTTCCTGACCGTTGATTGGCTGAAAATCATCTTTGCACAAGAACAAAGTATAACCGCTAGAGGTCGAGGGAGGCTCTACTGCTGGTTCTGGCACAATGCTGGGAACATCTGTATACGTTGGTACAAATGATTGCATGGACATGAAATACTGCTGATTCATGAAAGAATTAGTTGCGGCCATTTGTGGAACCTGCGTGTTCGTCGTCATATAACTGTAATCCCAGTTCGGAACTGCGAAAAAATATGAAAATAGATAAAATATTACAAAACACTTTATTATTCCTTAAATGATTCTAAAACAGTACTTACTTTGATATGATGTCTCTTGGGGTACTTCTGAAAAATGTATAAATCATAGTGTTATGTGCAAGTAGAAAACGAAGCTACATTTATATAAGTTGAAAACTAATTGATAATTTACCTTTACTCGTGGTGGGATTAGAAGATAACTTGGACGATTTCGACGGTATTCCAGATTCATCTGTAAAATTTTAATTTATTTTAACTGAAGTCACGTACCACGAAAAAAAAATTAATGTGACGAAAAATATATGTGATATGAATAAGGGGAATCGACGGAATAAGGTTCTTATACTTAAATACTTTTTTATACATATACATATTAATAAAATTTCTGTACTCTCACCTTGTGTGGGACGTTTCCGATAGTGACTCGGAAAGCTCATCATGACGTCGTTGTAAATCTTCTCTTGTTCTTTAATGCCGTGTTTGGAATTAAACTTAATCACCATTTCGATAAATGATACATCTTCATTTCCAAACATTTCGGAAAATATCTTAAAAATGGATAGTTTTAACTCTTCGAGTACCCTTATTTTAATATCTTCAGGTAAAAGGCTTCCATATTTGATCATAAGTTTCTCAGCTATTTCTTCCCCAGCTTTGTCACGTTTTGCTTTCATATTAGGGCTCATTGGACGTCTCTTTGGAATTTCTTCAATGCCGCGATCGTCACGACGAAAGTCTTCGTTCCTTTTACGTTCAAGATAAGTTTTTTTGTCACCTTCATCTCTAATACGTCGCTCGTCGTCGAAACGATCATAATGCTTAGAGTCACGTTCATCACGATAATCATCGTCTCGTCTTCGATCCCCCCTTTTATACATTTCTGCTTTTTTAGTGAAGTCCACCGCTCTTTTGTACACGTCTTCTATTTCCTTTTGAAGTTCTTCCTGCTTTTTGAGTATCTCTGTTTTTTTCTCAATACGACGCGACAATTCTTCTTTTATTTTTGAGAGGTCATTGTCGTCCGCGTAACTGGACTTGTAACGTCTATCTTCATGTTCGCGATGATGCTCTGGGAACTCCCGTCTGTCTGGTCGTCCCCTTCGATCTCCGTCTTGTTGAGGCCTAAATTCTTGATGACGGATCTCAAATTCTTTTCTCTTGTGGTCGGTTTCATTATCACCTGAATTGTAACGGCTCGTAGAATGTTTTGGACTGTCAGCGCCGACTGGTTTCCATTTTAAATCTTTTTTCACGGCTATTGGATCACGATCGAAGTGTCTTTTCTCATCAACAACAGGTCGAGGTTCTCTGCGTATATCCTCTGGTTTAGGTTCAAATTTCGGGATTTCCCAGGCAGAGGGCCGTCCACCATCGGTTCTTTCTGGATAAGATTGTCTTTTTTCACGAGAATCTTGCAATCTGGTTGGGTCTTGTCCGGGCCAGATGGGTGGCGGTGGTACGTCGGTATCTTCAGGACTACGTCGCTTTTCCAACGCCCAAGATCTCCTGGGAGATCTGGGAGATTGTGAATTTCTCCTGTAACGATTGCGTACAGGTGAACGATCACGCTTCGGTGACCTCGAATCTCGATCTTGTGATCTAGGCCTAATGTTTGCTCCTTCTACTGCTCTAGGATGGTCCACGGGGCGCTGAGTATCAAATTTGGACATTCTTGGCTCTCTTCTATCGTCCTCATGTTTGGCGAATGGTTTTTCTCTATCCAACCAACGGTCTTGCCTTTCTTGTCTTCCTGGCGGATATTGGTTTACATTCGTGTTGGGGCGATAACCGCCCGAGTACAAAGGTTGATTCGATGCCTGTAAATTGAAAGTTATTTTGCAACAAGAATTATAGGTATAGAAAAGAAACAATAGAAAAAGACATAATTCTTCGAAGTCGAAGTGTTTGCGTGACAGGTCAATAAATTACATTACTTAATTTTATTCATTTTAAAACTTTAAACGTCCGGCTGTGTTATTAATTGTTATTATCATTATAAGCCCGTCCAAGTCTATATAAATTTCTCATTTGTAACTAATAAATCACACCATAAAAATAAGGAAATAGTTAGGTTTCTATTTTAACCCACATTAATTTTTTTAACAATTTGCAATGGATAGTAATGCTAAAGTGTCAACATGCATTTATCAGCCTCGTATGTATATTTTTTATTCTTAGGTTCTCCTCACAAATGCTACGAGTCTTCGGTATCAACAGATCCGATATGGAGTTGGTAGCAAAACATATTATTCTTCTATTCCGCGTTCGGTTCTTCTCTTTACAGCCTTTACTTCTGCAGCATATGCATAACATTGCCTTATTCATTAAAGTATTTTGTGTAAGTCCGATAATCGATGATGTAAGCAACCTAGGATCATATTTATATTTCTTTAGTTTCGTTTTTATATTGTCTTCCACTGTTTGTAATAAAATGTTATTTCTTTCTTTCCTTATTTAGTGTGGATCAACTATGCTGTGACGTTGTAGTTCTGTAGGTATTAATTTTTCATTTATATACAAACAACAGACTAATATTACATTATAGCTCATTTTAAGCTACTTTGATGCCTTTCGAAGCATGGGTCTGATAAACTATATAAGTATGTATTTGCCCAAAAATGTATGTAATAGAACAGTCTTTGTAGCAGATTAATTTTCATACAAATTGAACAATTTCCTGTTATAATATGCTATTTTTTAACATCTTAATATGCTGTGCTTGTATATAATCTAGCTTGTCTTGAATATTATATCTAGGCAAATATTTCACAAAAAATCCCCACTCAGGTTATTTCATACACTCCTAAGGTTTTTAGTACATTTTCTCATTGTCACTCTAAAGTTGCATCAACACAATTATAATATAGTGTTATTGAAAGAGTTTCTGTTTAAGCACTAGAAACAGCTTAATTTTTATCATATAATTATAATAAAAACAATAATAATGTTTATAAGTTCATAAAGTTGTTCAGTTGGTTTTACTTGAAAAACTGCTGGGCTAACACTTGTTCTATTTATTCTATAGAATCTATTTCCACATTTTAAAAATCCAATACAAAAATATACAATTTTCTTCGCTTTCCAGGAATAGCATATCTATATATATGAAACATCAATCTCTGTATTCATTAGATTATTGCTAGTAGTTTGTCCACAAAAATATCATTCATTTAAAATCTTTCTATTGAAGTGGATAAATATTTTCAAGTGATTCAAACTATGACATACAATAATACTGACTATTGCTAGTAGTTCATCCACAAAAATATCATTCATTTAAAATCTTTCTATTGAAGTAGAGATATATTTTCAAGCCATTCAAACTATAACATTCAATAAATCTGAGTATTGCTAGTAGTTCATCTACAACAATATCTTTAATTTAATGTCTTTCTATTGAGGTGGAGATATATTTTCAACGACTCATACTATAACATACAATAATATAATTTGTTATTCTTTGATCAGGACCGGATCAAAGAGGGTTGCGAGCCGGGGTCACTCGACAACTTGATGTCGATGATAAAAGTTAAAACAGAGGGTGGGAGCTGCGGTTTTCAGATTTTGGACCGGCTCCCCTTATCTTTTCGTTATTTTTTTTCGTTAGCATGTTGGTAAAAAAGTGGAGTTTTTGACACTTGTCCTGATATGTAGGGCCGGATTTCTGTATACTCTACATGTTATCAAATAAATTCTACCATAATTTTGAAACATCTCAGCTCTTAGTATCTCCTCCAGTTGAAAAAATATATAAAAATCATGTGCATTGATCACAGACATGCAAATATCCAATATTTGGGCCAATCAAATCAAAACCATGTTTTTCCCAGCGTTTCTTTCTTCAGCTATATATCCCACTCAGCATTTTATCTCAAACCAATGCTAATTTTCTAATTCCAGTATCGCCATTTTGCTATACATGTATAAATCTTATTAATTCTCTCTTAACACTCTTAATTATAATTTCACTTGTCAGTAAATTGAAACTAAATTCCATTAAAAAAAACTTTCTTCCAGCGAATCCATTCGAAGTTTCATTAATGTCTATTTAAATTCACGAAACAATAATTTCTAATTTTCACAAAAATATTACATTTACAAAATATTGCTAAAGAATTTGAGACTTTATTTCTATGACATTAGAATTCAAAATAGACTTACCGGCGGCGGTTCATACGCAGGTCTCACTTGTTTGGTCGCCGCTCTTTGCTCTTCCATATGTGACGGAGAATACCTTAATAAAAATTGATATTTTTGTTGGTTTTATGCCCTACTCAACATTAAATATGCTGTAGTCAGCATATTTCCCAAGACAATGAGAATATGATTTACTACATCCTACCAATATTATATTGAAAGTTTGGATGTTTGTGTACTAAAAACGACACAAATCCTCAACAGATTTAGATGAAATTTCGAAAAATAAAAAAAAAACAAACATGACACAATTTTTTTTCTACCTTTATTCCACCTCTAGAGGTAGATTAAATATCAACTTAATTGTAACCCTTGTAAAGTACTAGCCGCGCACCGCGGTTTTACACACGTAACTTCTGATCCCTTTGCAACTCCGGGATTAAAAGCAGCCCATATGTTATTCGAAACCCTTACCAATATGTAAACCAAGTTTCATTAAAATCAGTACAGTAGCTTTTACGCGAAAGAGTAACAAACAAGACAAGAGAAATTTTTTGAGGATGTATGTATGTTACATCCTCAAAAAATTTCTCATTTATAATATTGATAGGATTTTAAAATCATCATACACAAACTATACCTATTTATATTTCTCTTACCTCTCCTGTCCCGGCATTCTTCGGCCCTCATCTCGTCGATCCGGAGAGTGTCGTCCGGGAATACCTCTCTTCACTGAAAACAACATCTCATTAATATGTTAAGTGTTTGTCTTAACGCGAGTACTTTCCATATTAATCTATACCAATATTATAAAACTGAAGATTTTGTTTGTTTCAATGCGCTAATCTCAGGAACTACTTTTACTGTTTTAGTATTAGATAGTCCATTTATCGAGGAAGGCTATAGAATATCATCCTGATATTCCCGCGGGAGCGAAGCCCTGGGGCGCAGCTAGTCATGTATAAAAAACCACGTTTAAAATCCTTTAAAAAGTATTTTATTTCAATAAATAAACTGACAAACATATCAGTTGTATCAGTTTAGCCACACATGTGAGTAATATAAAAAAAAAACAGCAATGCCCCGCGGTTTTATCCGCGTATATCTACTGTCTCCCGTTCCCGTGGGATTTCCGGGATGTCCTTTCTCGGGTTTCAAAATTAACAAAATTTCATCTAAACTGGTTCAGTAGTTTTAGAAATTTTTCTATATTATTACTTACTATTATAAGAAGCTTTAGGCAAGACGTAAAAATGAAAGGATAAAAAGAATCGACGTAATAAATAAAATACAAATGTATACTTTAAAATTGCAAAATAAATCATCGAAAAATACATATATGTAGTAAAACATTCTTACTTTGTTGTTCTTTGTGCATAGAGGCTGGGGACAAGCGTCTTCCAGGTGGTGAAATACGTCGACCAGAAGGTGAAATTCTCCTTGAGGGTGGGGAAATCCGCCTCCCAGGTGGGGAAATCCTTCTTCCAGGTGGGGAAATCCTACGTCCAGGTGGGGAAATCCTCCTTCCAGATGGGGAAATTCTCCTTCCAGATGGGGAAATTCTCCTTCCAGGTGGGGAAATCCGTCGCCCTGGTGGGGAAATTCTCCCCGATTGCCCCACATGCGGGGAAATTCGTCTCCCAGGGGAAATATCCCTGGCTGGCGGGAGAATTCGCTTTCCAGGAGAAGCCCCCGAAGGTCCCATGTCACGAGCCACTCTGCCTTGCGGAGAAAATTGGCTTTTATCGTAATCTTTATAAACTCCAGAATGTTTTATCAATGGTTCTTTTATCATTTCCCTTTTGTCAGGAAATTTGCGATCGTCGCCAGGTTTCTGATGGCTCTAAAACGAAAAAAGTTTTTGAGTTATTATTTAAAACTAAAAGAATGTTGGTGAACCACAATTAGATAAATAATAACTTTTTGCCAAAAATAAAACCGACTTCCTCACTGTAAAAAGTAAAAAATAACTTTTATTTTATTTTTGTTGAAATCTATACAAAGTCGGTACAAAATTTTGTTAAATTGAAAATAGATAAAAGCAATAGATTTTTAAAAGTCGGTTAAAAACTAGACACGCCTCGCGGTTTCACCCACGCTTCTTTTGATCGCGAGGGTTTAAAGCCTATGCGTTATTCTGGATCTTTACCTCTAATACCAAGTTTCATCACAATCCATTCAGCAGTTTCCGCATACAAGAGTAACAAACATACATCCATTAACAAACTCGCATTTATAATATTAGTAGGATAGTAGGATTGAATGAAAATAGCTTGAGACTAAAAAATGCATCCTGGTTTCCAAATAGAATGTTGCATATTTAGTTAAATTAAAAAAAAGGAAAGAGTAAAATCAAAACCAAATTTATGCAGACATATATGTACACTAATATTATGATATTGAAAAACATTCCCTGTATAGAAAATAATTGTACCTGTTGCGCCCATGGGTTTCGATCTTGATAGTAACCAGAGCTTTGTTGAGGCGACCCATAATCTGGGAAGTTGTCCTTCATTATGACCTGGTCAAAGAAATAAACATTTAACATAAATATCAACCATATCACATATACTTCTTTATTCATATCATAAAGAGGAAAAATTTGTATGTATTACTGTTTTCACACAAAACTATGAGACCGATTTCAAAAATTCCAAATAAGAAAGCTACTAATATCCTCACGAGTGACATAGGCTGTATAACATTATACTACAATAACGCAACAGCTACTATTATTTACAATTCCATTAAGAAATATCAATACAAAGTATAAAGTATACATAGCAGCTAGATCTGTAAATATATGATAAATTCACTTACATTTCTATCTCGTTGCATGTCAGGTCTTTCGCGGCCCATATCGGGCCGATTACGTGCCATGTCAGGTCTATCGCGTATTATATCAGGCCTATCTCTTGCTATGTCAGGTCTATCTCTTTGAATGTCAGGCCTATCCCGTCCCATGTCAGGTCTATCTCTTGCCATGTCAGGCCTTTCTCGTATCATGTCAGGCCTATCCCGTCCCATGTCAGGTCTGTCCCTTGCCATATCAGGTCTATCGCGTGGCATGTCAGGTCTTCTACGAGCCATGTCAAGTCTCTCCCTTGCCATATCAGACCTCTCGCGAATCATGTCAGGTCTGTCACGTGCCATGTCAGGTCTCTCCCTTGCCATATCAGACCTCTCGCGAATCATGTCAGGTCTGTCACGTGCCATGTCAGGTCTATCGCGAGCCATGTCAAGTCGTTCACGGGACATGTCAGGTCTATCGCGAGACATGTCATAGCTGGATCCGACTTGTCTATTCGCTAAGTGCGACGTGTCTACCAACTCCACAGCGCGTAAGACTCCTTGTCTTACTGGGGCCTGCTAATGAAATTATTTAATCAATAAATCGCAAGTTATAATTATTTTATTCATATAAATATGTTGAAAAAAGGTTATTTTTTATTAGCAAAAAATATGTTGATATCTACGGAACCCATAAGTGCGAGTCCGACTCGAACTTGATCACTTTTATTTATTCAAAACATCCGTAATAAGTAAGTAATTTAGTTTTGTATTTATGTCTGGTAGCTACTGGAACATTTATATATATCTTTTTAGTCACGCAAATGGATCGTGGAATGTGTAGGCGTTATTGTGTTTTTATTTAATAGAACAAATATATCATCTCATAAACTTTATAAAAAACTAAGATAAGGAAAGAAAAATAACAAAAAAAATTAATACCTGTGGTTGAGTAGGCAAGTCATTTTTAGGTGCAAAAGAAAATCCTTGTGACGGTGGTCCAATCCTACTAAGAATTGACTGCCTTTGATCAAACTGGGGACGTATTTGCTGGTTCACATTCTAAAAATTAAATTTAAAAAAAATTAAAATATTTATTGTCATATAAAGATTACAAATACAGAAAAAAATTACAAAGAGTAGATATACATACAATTACTAAAAAAAAATACAGTGAGGCCCAAACTGTGTCTTGGGTCCTCAGAGTATATGAAGGTTATTGTCTCCAATATAAATGTGAGATTAGTTATAGAGTATTTAAAATTTGTGTGTAATGGAATAGTCCTTTTCTAACTGTACATACTAAAATAACATATATATTTCTCTGTACAATTCCAATATTTAAGCAAATTATTTTGATGTAGTTTTTTAAGTGGCCGTGAGAACCACTGTGGGCTAACTATTTTTATTACAACATTGAGTCTATCCATATTATGGATTATATGGTCTATCCATTTATACAGTTAAAATTGAACATCTTGACAGGAATAAAATAGCCTAAAAATGATACAACAGTTTTTGTTTAGATAAAACATAGCATTTTAACAAAAAGTAAAGAAAATAGTTAAAAGTTAAAACCATGTCATGGGCTCAATTTATCTTTGTTAGTTTGTAGATATGATAATATTACCTGTATACATTCCTACCTATAATAATACTGATGCCTGTTCTAAATTTATTATCACTACATAGTATAAAACA